>JAPYZF010000508.1:0-40631 GCA_030523045.1 Meteorus cinctellus | reverse complement strand
CTTGACTGATGTCCCAAACTTTGACACATCCTTTGCCACCAGTGTAGACATACTTAGTAGGATTTGAAATGGTTACTGCACACACAACTTCACCATGAGTTAATGTGTTTATTTGTCTGGCATGACGTGGTATTCCTGGTCCAATGAGTGCATCAGGCGGGAATGGAACGGGTTGCATTTGTCCCTCACTGGACACGTGAAAACTGTAGGCCCTACGGCAAATTCAAGTGCCATTATGAGCGACCCTCTACAACATATAAAAGTCTATCTTTCCCCAAGAAGTTAGCATTCAAAAGACTAATTAACCCAGTTTTTGAGATGTCAAAGAAACACTTACGGCTTGCCACCAGGCACCCCGAGTGGTCCAAGTGGCGCCCTCATAGCACCATGTGGGTCATAAAGCTGTTGAAGTGGTGGCCTTGTTGGATATCCGTTGAGTGCACCCGGTGGGTATCCAAGCATGTCGACATGTGGTCCAGCCGGCGGATGATGAGGTGGAGGATAGTGAGGTGGATAAGGCCCAATTGCCGCTGCTGATACGAGTGGTTTACTCGAGCTAGATGCTTTTAAACCACCTGAGCCCGAACTACTTCCGCCAGCTGATGTTGGTGTTACAGGTTTTGAAATAGGTGTCGTTGGTTTTTCACGCTCCTCCATCTTCTTCGCTGATGGTGTACTTGCATTACTACTTGTACCACTTCGTGGCGATTGTGGTGGCACTTCTTTCTTCATCTGTCCACTCATCTGACCTACTGATGATGGACCCATTTTGTCTAGACCATTTTCACGTGGCGATGATGTACCATTTGCTGCAGGACTTAATGCTCCGTCGCTTGCATCATCTACTACTAAATCCTGGTCACTTTTTTCACCATCACTCTGCTATGAAAAAAAAAACAGAGAAACGAAATCATATATCAGAATCTGAAGAACATTTGTGAATTGAGCTGATGAAAGATTGTGTACTTACGTGTCCAATGTCCTTATCCTGTTCTTTCTTCATTTTTTTCAAATTCATATGTTCATGATGTTGTGGATCGGGTGTACTTCTTGGTCTGCTATATTTTTCTCGCTCTGCAGGTGATATCGAGTTCCTCTGCAACAAAAATTAAAACAAAAATAAATTGAAAGGTTGGAATAAAAAAGTAAAATATATACAAAAATAAATATTCAATCTGCGCTTGAAATTTCATTTAAAGTAGAATTCTTGCCAAGATTATTTCCGCTCTCTTTTCCACTCATTTTTATACTTCTGTTCTCACTCCCTTTCTCTCACCAATGTGTGAGCGCTGATTCAGCGGGCTTTTTTTCTGGGCAATTTCTATTCACCCCTAGAGAGATTCAGTGAGATTTACAAGGATATAAAACTCTCGAGACCGGTTATCTCATCGATCTTCTATACCTCTTTTTTTTTCTCTCCTTTTTCCCCCTGCGCTTTCTTTCCTCTACTACTTTTTTTCTTCATCTCATTCATTCCCATGTTTCTCTCCCCTCGCATTCAACGAAACGACTTTGCGCGATGGTCTCTCGCCCTCCAGAGACTTTGAATTACTTATGCGTCTATGTCTCTCACGCAAATGCCACCGACGAGTTCTCGTAGTTGTGATAGTTTTCCCGCTTCCATATCAATTTTATTTATTTATTTTTTTTTCTCCTTCTTCTTTCACCTCTTACACCGATAAATCTACTCGCTGAAAACTTTGAAATATCGACATTTATCTCTTTCTTTTCTCTATTATGGATGAGATAAATATGAATGAATGAATGAATCTGCGCTGTCCATATTTTATGAACTGTGCTTTTTCTTTTATTTTTTTTTTTTTGATTGTTCAACCTTTTAGAGCTTTGCTTCAATCGATGTCACATTTATTATTCTCAAGTCAATTTAAATGATTATCATGAATGATTCCAAAGTGGACAACAATTTTTATAGTCGCAAGTTCCATGAATTATTATAGACATTATGAAAAAATATGAGATTGTGATGAGTGTTGGGGGTAAATTTACCAGTTGTTAGGGAATAAGAAAATTGGTTGAACATTTTATGGCTGAGTGGTAGAGTAGTTTGAGACAATGGTTGACATTTTTATTCCAAGCACTTTTCAGGTCGATGACATGAAACTTTGAACGATGTCAAATGATCGATTGTGATATGACGAGTTGGGAATAAAAGAAATCGAACGATTTACTGTTCACAGTTTTCTTATAATCCGATTTTTTAAATAGAATTCAGTGTATAAATTCTCATGATTATAAAATAATCATTAGCAATACTTCAAGGCAATGTTTCAAATTCGTTATTTAATGAATGAAAAAATTTCATTCATTCTATCACATTAATATCAATTTCTAAACACTCAAATATTAACAAAGCATTAGAATAATATCCCAACATAATTATAAATTTCCCTTCTTCTTCTTCTTCATTATCCCCAGCTCAACTCCCCTTCATCACACAAAAAAAAAAATGAATAGTCCAATTAAGTTCAACCACATACAACAATAATCTCCAACAATGACCCTCATTAAAAAAAAAAACTTTATATCTCAACCCATCCCTAACTCTCCAATATCTTTCCCCATTGAATAAATGAAAGAGAAAAAATCCTTACAACTCAATTGCAATGAGAATAAAAAAAACCCTTTTAACAAACAAGTTAATACATTTTCTTCCCAGTAAAAAAAAAAGGCGGTAGAATAAAGAGAGAGAACAAAAAAAAACTGCCAATTGTAATTCTGCGTAAATTTCAAAAGCACAAACCATTAATTCAACTAAATCTTTTCTTCAATTAACATTAATTTTCTTTTTCAACCCAACATCTCATTTCGTCTCCTTATTTTCACCTTCCAACTTAATTTCATCGGGTTTGGTATTCATCGTCTCCAGGGAAAATTTCAACCATTGAACTCTCAACGATCTTCGTGCCATTTTAATCGCTCATTTTGCACCCTATTGAGGTATCTCACTTGGCAAACCCTCCACAGCTGACGACGTAAATCTCCTCGTCCCAATTACCAGGGAGGTTTGGTGCGCCTCCTCTTCACCAAACCTCATCCCAAAACCTCGTCCGCGTTCCCGTACTTCGCTGCAATCTATGCTCACAGTCACACCCTTCGCTTGGCACGTTTCAACTCGCTCGACCCATTACCCTGGACGTCGTACTGCCACTACTCTTCTCTTTGATTCCCTCGCGACTTTGTCCCCTCATCTCATCCCATTTTCAAACATCTCTAACCATCCTCCACCATTCTTCACATACCATGTGATGAGAACATCACACACACACACACAAACATACAACGCCCCCACACATTACATTCACTCTTAGTCGTTAAACACTAAGGATGAAATCAAATATATATGAGATGACATCATGAGTAAAACAGAGAGCTACAAATAACCCGTTAATAGATGTCTAAAAGTGAAGATTAAATTTCTTTAGTGGCTATGTATTTGTGCGTGGGTAAATATATGTATTGTAAAGTGAGTAATGAAAGCCCATTTACTAATTTGCTCATTTTCATATTTGACATTTAAATGTATTAATAAATAGCTCTGTTAATTGAACATTTATTTCCTATATCATTAATATTACTAAATTACTTCCACAAATTTTTAATCCATTTTTAAATACTTCTTAATATCCCTCTGCTTATTATTCTTTTCTTCAATTATTTTATTATTAATATTAAGTTACAGACAAAATATATTGAATGAAAAATGTGTTGTTATAGACAATAAATGTTCACAAACAAATTTCATTTATTGGATAGCAACGATTGAAATAGACTAAAATAAAATGCCATTAAAGATTGAGGAAGTAAACAATTAAAATGTCAATATTATTGACAAACAATTTTCGTAACAGGATATTACTTCATAATATCAAACACTTGTATTATATACTTCAGGAACTCAATCTCAACATCAATTTCAACTTCATCCCCCAATCTCTAAATTAAATAAACTTAAACAATTTCCAAATCACAAAACTAAAAGGCGCAAAAAACATTTGTCCAATTCTCATCTTTCACACACTACCCCAGAAATAAAAAATAAAACTTTCCATCAAAATATTAAAATAAAAAAAAAACACTCCAATTTTTCACGCAATAATAAAACCACCTCAAAAAAACATCTGCCACACATATCCACACAAATCATAACCCCATATATCATTCACCCAAATAAAAATGAAAGAAAAAACGACAACCAAAAGTATAAAGAAAGAAGTAAAAATATAAAAACCCCTACCGCAAATTTTGCCACACAAAGTATTCCCATCACGACATCCATAATATAAATATTCAAATTCACCACCACCCTGAAGCAATAAAAAAAAAAAAAACACCCTCCTGAACTGTAAAATAAAACAAAAGAGAAAAAATATCAGATCGCGTGTAATATGAATATCCACAATCATTTGTCTGTCTCAATACAATTTTTCTTCATTTTCATTCCCACCCCTCTTCTCACCATTCACCAACAGAAACGTCAAAATAAATGTAGGAAAAAGTACAAGATAAAAGAAACAAAAAGAAGTGATAAAAGACAAGTTTATGAGACATTTTACAGAGATATATATTTGGATATATTGAAAATGTGCATTTGTACATTTGTCCATTTTGTACATTTGTGCATTTGTGGAATAATAGATGAATGATATTGAAGTAAAAGATATATGAAATATATAGACGAGAAGTGGTGAGTATATACTGAAGCAATAAGGCTTTGTATGTCACGATCAATAAAGGGTATAGGAGTCGACGATGTATAGACTGAGTGTAGTGTTAGAAGACGAGCTGGTCCGCAAGCAACTTGGCATGCAAGGTCGTATAGAAAGGAGGAAGTGTAAAGAGAAGAGTATGAGATAGTTGGCGAGTGAGTGAGTGAGTGAGTGAGTAAGAGAAGGGATGGGCTTGAGAGTATTAGGGTTGGTGGTTGGAGCCGTACCGCCATGCCGCGAGGCCACGAGGGTGGTAAGTGAGTGAGCGACTCCTTTTGCAATGGCGCCTCACCCCTCTCTTTAGTGTATCCCACTCTTCCTTTAACCCTCATCACTACTCGTTGGAGATGTATCCTCTTCTGCATTCGCGTCTCTCCCTTTTGCCTTTTACTCAACCAACTATTCATCCTCCCCTCACTCAACGCTTTCTCCCTCGTTTTACCACTACCAACGTCACCACTACCACATTGGTGGTGGTGGTGCTGCTGCTGCCACGTCTTTGCTACCCTTATTCACCTCAGTCTGTTTCTCTATTCCTCATTCCACTTCTTTATCTTTATGTATATGTATATGTATATGTATAGAAGCGTTACGAGCCGAGACGCGTCTCTCAAGAGCCCGCAAAACCCCAGCTGGTACAAGATTGCACGCAGTAGTTCTCAATACTAAACATTTGCTTTTCATTTTTATTTATTTATTGGTTGGTTGGTATTTCTCGTTGGTTTTTTTTTTTTCTTGGTTTTTCTTTTGTGTAATTTTTAACTTTCTTTTTTTCTTATTGATCTTTTGGTTTTAGAATTCAGTTGAGGGATGTTTTTTTATTTTTATGAGAGGTTGGAAGGAATTTAGTGGTGGTTTTGATTAAATGTGGATTTTTGATTTATCTTTTTATTCAGTTTCAGTTTGAATCGTTTGGATTTTTTTTTTATCTATTCGCTCGTTTATTTTATCGTGACATTTATTTTTCTCTTCTCTTAGCATTTCAATTTGTCTATTTTTGTTCACATTAATTTATAAATATTAAGATTTCTTTTGTTGACTCCAATACTCTCATTTATTTTTTGATATATTATTTCTTATTATCATTCTTTTTCTGATTCTAATTATTTTGTGAAATAACTTTCACCATTTCATATTTAATTAACTGATATTATTTAATCCTTTAAAGTTTAATTTCTTTGTTCTTCTATTTTTCATTTTCTTCTTCAGCACCAACGACATCGACTTTGTGCTGTGATGTCACACGAAAATTCCAACTAATTAAACGTTGTAAATTAAAATTATGTGATGAAAAATGTAAAAAAAAAACAAATAAAAATAAAAATAATATAACATCCACATAAATTTATTTCATCACTTTAAATAAATTCATATCGATAAATTTCCTTTCATACTTTCCAAAGTTAAAAATTATTTTTTCTCTATATTTTTTCATCCACAGCGTTGACTTCATATCATTGAAACATCTAACGATTTCAATAGCATTAAAAAATTATTCAATCCCACTAATTGAACGGGATCAAATGAGAATGAGAAGGAAAAGAAAAATGAAAGAACGAAAAAAAAAAAGGAAAAAGAAAAAAAAAAGATCCAGATCTATTCATTCATATCTCTATTGAATTTTCACCCAACAATTCTGAATTCAATCAAATAATATTCTCCTTTTCATTCTCACATTTTTTTTCCTCCCCTCATTCACTAAAAATCAATTTGATCATCACACACATTCATCTGATGATTTCCAAAGAACATGAGAAAAAGCAAAAAAAAAGCATTCCATCTCCCCCATCAATTAACTGATTGATTTTTTCCTTCCAACCATTTCACTTTCTTCTCCGTATAGATATTCAACTAGATAATTTTTCTCCTGAATTTTTCATTAAACCTTCCCTCCATTCATTATAGTCATCATTTGAATCTGAATCCGAACACCATTGCTCTTCCGTTCCATCATTCAAACACTGTAAACAAAAAAAAAGTAAAAAAAAAAAGCAAAATGAAGAAGCACAATAATCACCAACCAACCCACCCACCCACCTACACACATAAAATAAAGCATTAATAATAATCCACCAACAATGAATAACCATCCCAGTAATTAAATCCATCTAATTAATAAAAACTCATAACGTCATAACATAATACAAAAATACTTTGACATTAAAATATCCCATCACTAATTAATAAAATATCTTCTTTTCTTTTTTTCCTTCTCCTATCAATTTCCAATTTAAAAATAACGACACAACGAACAAATACAAACACACGGTGATATAATACAACATTTTGTATACACGCTGAGTGAAAAATATTGCGAGTTCGTATACGTTTTCTCTTTGATTTCAAAAGTGTCATGTGAACACATGACTATATATAATCGAGAGAAGTAAACATGGGTGTAAATGCTATACGTGACTCTCTCCCTTCCTCTCGCGACCTCTGCATATCCATTCATGTCTATGCATTCATCCACATCTACATCTGCACACAGAGACATACACACAAAGGCAACATATAAATAAACATCCGTCTGTGTCTCCAACGTATATCTATGTATCTGAAAATGAAAAAAAAGAGTAGGGGAAAAAAATAAACGCGGTAGGATAAAGGGGCAACAAAAATTCTCTACGCTCTCACGAATTATTTAACGGCTCGTCGTGAAAAAAAAATACATGGTGCGCCCTCTTTGCGCTCTGCATAGATATATATATATATACGTACATATATATATTGCAGTGGAATTATATTTTTTTTTATTATTTCCTCCACTCTCTTTCGACGTAGATTTTTTTTCGCTATTTTATTTTTTCCATGGCAAAACGCGCGCGCGCGCTCTCCATCGTCCCCTTTTACTGTGAAAGCCCGGGCGAATTTTCTCTCGCTCTTTGCTCTTCCATCTCTCTTTTTTTTTTCTGTGTGGTAGAATTTGCATTTTTAAATTAACTCGCCTCTGTTTGCAGCTATCTCGGATGGCACTGGCACCACCAGCAGCAGCACAACCACCATCACTTTTACTACTACAACTACGTACTACCATCAGCAGTAGCAGCAGTGGCGGTAGTGTGCTGAGGGTTTTTTTTTTTTTACTATTTTATGCAACAATGCGCCCTGTACGAAAGCATGCGCCAATGCTTTGCTGGGTTATTGACATTGGATATTATTGTTATTATTTTAGTATAACCAAAAAATAAATGAGGTTTGAGATCATAAAAATTGTGGAGTTGTGAGAAAAGTTCTTTTTTTTTTTCGTTTGTTTTCATTTTTTTTAGGAGAGAATTTATCAAAGTTAGGATTGATGGGTTTGTTTTATTAGATATTGGTATTTTCCAGAGGGTTTGGAAAAATTTTTATTGGTTGAATTTGATATTGAAGGGAGTGGTGAATATGTGAAAGGGGTGAAGTGAGAAGGGAAGAGAATTGTTTGGTGATAAAAAGTTATTCGTAGGTCATGGTTGGTAGTAATAATTCAATGTTTGATAAAGCAAATATTTTTGGTATTTGTGGAATTTGACAATTGATGTTGAGTTTTGAAAATTAAAATGATGAGAATTTGATTTATTGTTGATGTTCAGATTTTTAGGTTAAATATTAATAGGAAAAGTCTTATATATAAGATAAACACTGTTATATTTATTTTTGTTTCTGTGTTTGTTATTTGTTTTCAATTTTTTTATCTTTATGTTGTGAAGAGAAAATGGAATTTGACATGAAGTAGTTTATATTCAGGATTAAAAGTATATTTACATGCGTACCAAGTTTTATTGAAATTTATTCGACCATTTTCGTGTTTTGGTGGAACGAACCGACAGACAGACGAACAAAAAATTCAGGAAAAAAAAAGGGTAGACAAAAAGCTCTGTATATTCTTTATCCTGTTTCAACGAAATTGGTAAATACATTTGGAAATATTTGAGACTTTGTGTAAAAATTTCATTTCTAATTGATATATATTTTTGTGAGATTTTTCATAAAAACAAAGAAGGAAATAAAGAAAAATTGATGTATTATATTGAAATACAAAAAGAAAATTGTGTGGTTTTTGCATTTAATTGATATTCAATTCGAAAAAGAAGAAAATTGAAACGAGAAAATAAAATTGTCTGAATATTTTGATTGTCGAATTTTAACACTTCATTTACATTCTTTCAAGACTTTCATTCTCTATTCATGTCTTTATTATAAAATCACATTCTGAATGATAAACACAATTATCACCTTTATGTTATGGTGTAGAGTTTGAATTGATATTCACTATGAGTCAAGTAACTTCAGAGCACGTTTTCAAGCACTTTGAAGTTGATAACTTCATTTTTAAATGAGACAAGTTTGACAACAGCTCTTTACATTGAAGTTAGAATTCTTTATAGTTTAGTCTAAGAATATTTTTCATCCATTTCAAAACTTCGCGGCATTTTTATAACACATTTAAACAGTGGAAAATAATTTTTATCTTTGTAAATGAATAATAAAACAAAATGTCTTTTTTAAAATAATTTCTCCATGACAAAAAGAAAACTGCTTTGTCTTATACATTAAATATCTCAGTGAATTATTTTTTCCCCAATTTTCTTTTAGTTCACACAATTACGTATCTAATTATAAAACAAACAAAGCCCGGATAAAGCCAATCGGTCAAATAGTTTTTTTTCCAACTCACTCGCCAATTCGAAAAGAAAATAAACAAATAATATTGCGAAAATGATGTTTAAATTTCACTGCACGTTCGTAATACTTGTACGATTTTTATCTTCAGTCAGTGCTGCAACTACAAATATATTTCGAATTCCACTCTGCAACTATGCTCATATATATCCTTTAGTGAAACCACTGCTGATGAAAACAAGAAAAAAAATTGCAAATAAAAAATCTCACATTATCAAACCAAAACTCTCGACAATTAACAACCAAAATAATTCCAAATTTTCACCACTAATGAATACACCAATTGGCACATCCACATCAACACAAAACTCCCGAATAAAATTCAACAATCATCCCTCTACCGAAAAAACCACCCCAACCTCACTCTCAATTCCGCAAAGAGTGTAAAAAAAAAATGACATTAAAAAACTTTACTCTGATTCCACTGAAGAGAAATCACTCCATACTTAACCCAAATGAAAAAAAAAAAGGAAAAATCAAACCCCCCCACGTTCAACCCCACACATAACTCCACCCCCACAACATAAATAATTCCATATATCAATTCAATTGACTCGAAAATAAACTCAACAAATAAAACGAAAACAAACAAGAAATATCCCGATAAATATTTCCTTTTTCCACTTTTTTCCACTGAATCGCTCTGATGGTTGAATTAAAACTGAACGTGGAAAAAACGAGAAATACGAAATAGAAGGAAAAATAAATGATATAAAAAAATAAAATAAAAAATAAAAATAATCGAGGAGACAGAAAAGATCGAAATTGCTCTGTGCAAAAATTCTACGGGTCTATTTTTATCTAAACCGGTATTGGCAAAGGCAGAAAGAGAGCATGATGAGAGGCAAAGAGAGTCACCCAGTATGTATACCTATCACACACATATAGATATACATATATATATGTAGCAAAAGGGAATGGCGCGAGGGAATAGGCAGCTGGAATGAAAAGGTACAAAGAGGTAGGGTGCGGTAATTGAAAAACCCGCGGTGATCTCGATCTCTCCATCCTGCGCACTGTGCTATCTCCCATTTTATATCTTTTTCCTCTTTCTCTCTTTTGTTTATTTTTTCTTCTCTCTTCGTTTACTCGTTTCTCGTATTTCTCACTCTTTTATTTTTTTTTCTTTTCATTTTTTTTTTTCCACTCGTGTCTCTTTCGCTCTCCTCTATCATTGGACTTTTCTTTTCATCTCGATTCACCCGGATATATCTCGGTTCAACCCCCTTGACTGTCATCCGAAATGGAAAAAAATCCGGTAAAACTCCCCCAGACACAAGAGCATGCGAAAATGAAGGAATATATATATGTATAAAAATGTGTATGTGTGTATCAATTTTTATTTTTTCCTTTTTTTTCTTCTCTTATTCGTTTTTCTTTCTTCATTTCTCAAATGTAAATGTAAAAGACTAAGATTGGAATTTGTCACATCATTTTGCAACAACCAAAACTGCCTTCGCATTAAATTCCTTACTCATTTTTCAACTTATTCATTTTATTCAGATATTTTGCGTTAAATGTGATGTAAAAGTATAATATGATATGATGGAGTGTATATATATATTTATGTTAAGTGTCGTTGAAATGTGAATATAAAACTGACGAGAGAAATAGAGGAAAAAAGAAATGAGAAAAGAAAAATATGGCGAAAATAAAATGTAGAATAAATTATGAATGAGCTTTTGAATTATGTGAAAGAAGAGAAAGAAAAAGAAGAACAAAGAATATTAAAATTCATCAGACCAACATTAAAATAGTTTGAAAAATCACGTAATAATAAAACATCATAAAAAATATTATGAAATGTTGTATTTGTGTTATTTTTGTTATTTTTGTTTGTTATTTATTAAATATCAAAATTTTCAACTATTCATTATTTTGATCATTTTATTAATTCGGTGAAAGAAAAATAATTGGGCAGTTTATTAAACTTCTTGACATAAAATTATTGATTGAAATCGTTTCCTTGAAATCTAATTAGAGCCGAAAATTGTTTTGAATTAATTAATTTATTAATTTTCCTATTATTACTCTCAATAATAAACAAAATGATATATTCAACAAAAGATAAATTGAATTTATTGATATAATTCAATTTGTTTCACAAATTCAGAGTTTATTTTATCCATTTGTTATTCTTTCGTCCTCTCCATCAAACAAAATAAAAGAAATTCATCAATTTATTACGCCCCTACAATAATATTCAAAGTTCACAGAACAATAAATCACCAAAAAATAATATCAACTTCACCATTAAATCCACCATCTGTTTCATTGTTAATTTATATTTCGTCATTCATTCTCTCTTTCATATCATTCACTCATTATCATCATCTATAAATTATTTTCCCACCCAACATGAAGAAAAACCTCCCCACAACCCAACCCAAAAACACTGATATTTTAATTTCACATAATAACATGAAAACAAAATACCCAAAACAAAAGAGAAACAAACATCAAACAAATACACAAATAAAATAATTCAATTCATTCATCCATTAATTTACAAATTCTCTCAATTTGATTTCATTAATTTCATATTTTATTTCATACCATTTTCTCCCTACAATTTTCCTTTCTACCCCCAAATTTCATTCGATTTATTTATCCTTTTTTTTTCATTTCACTTCGCTACTTTTAAAAATAACGAAAAAAATAAATAATAAAAATTCATTTGATATTTATCTACGTAAAACAAATACAAATCAGATTGGTAACCTTCCGGGCATATAGTTATATCTTTTAACCCTCAAACGATGGGGAAATATGATGGGGTGAAAAAAAGAGAGGGGATGAGTTATATATACTACGCACGCGTGACTGCGCAATTATCTCGCTGTAACTTCACCCTCAATTTTTAATTGCAGTAAAATTCTCTCTTTTTATCCCCATTGATCTTTCTCCCCCCTTGCATTTTACCATATATACACATAGCACATTATCAACTGTGAGTGTGAGTGTGAGTACACGATATACAACCATCTTGTAAATTAATTAATCCGCATCTGACGTGAGATGCAGAGACGAAGGGTAAAGAGAAAGACCGAGGCAGAGGTGTCGGTAAGGTAGACATTATGGAGGGAGGTTCTTCAACCATGTCTAGAGTTGTGGGTTATATAGGGGTGTTACATAGCCGTGACGCCACTGAAGAGGGTGGAAGAGAACCAGTGAATTAATCTGCTCTTAGGCCTCCAGAGACGGTGAGAATATATGTGGGGTGAATGACGCTGGCAAGTTGGAAAGAGATATATGAGACGTGTGCAGGGGTGCAAAAATCATGTATTACCATATATATATATTTATGTTTCCACACAGACTTTGTGGCCTTTCAATTCATCCAATAATAAATTTCTTTATTTTTTTTTTACACACACACAGAGAAATATATTTTTTTTCTTTACTTTTTTTCTCATTTTTACAATGAGTAATTTCACCAATTATTTAATAATTCTGTATGAATAAATGGAAATATATTCACTGCAATATTTTTTTTATTTGTGTGGGGAAAAAAAAAAACTAAAACACTCCATCAATTTCAATAGCCCAAGAAAATAAATTTTCATCGTCATATTTTTGTTACTAAAATTACAATAAATATATTATTGTCACTATTTTTATTTGCAACTACTCAATTTCACATACTCTATAAAATAAAATTGAATCTAAATTAAATCACGGCATTTATTGTAATAATTAATATTTATATTCATCACTCGGTTACTCACACTGAAATAGCAATTTTTACTCTCACTAATTGTCTACAATTCTAAAATCATTTTAAAAACTTTTTGTCTTCTTTACTACTACCATTACAACGAGTATGTCCACGCTCGCAACTCTGTCAGTCAATTTTAACCTGCAGTGTGAATTAAATTCAAGTCCCCTCTCCCTACCCTCCTTCTTTGCCACCCCTCTTTTTTTTCTGTCTAGTTATATCCACTTTATTTGAGATTTAATTTGCCGAGCGTCGACCGTTGGATTTACTGTCCCTTTCTTTTATCTTTCATCCTTTCATATTTTTTTTTTTCGTCACTTTTTCCCTACCTCTTCTTTCACACCCCCTCTTTTACCTCCACTTTGCACTGGCGTACGCTGAGTCCATCATCAAAACAGACAAAAATAAAAGAGATGAAAAGGAAGAAAAATAGAAGAAAATGAAAATAAAAAAATAAATGCGAGACAGAATGAAAGAGAACAAAGTAAAAATTAATTCATTATGAGCTCAAAGTAATATATACAAAAGTGCTAACTATACATTTTATAATAAAACATATTTAACATAATATTGTCAAAGAAAATTCTTTGTTATACAATGTGAAGTGAATAAAGTGAAAGAGAACAAGAAAAAAATAAAAGAGGACGAAAAAATAAAAAACCATGTAATTAGTACAATTTAATTAAACATAAAAAAATATAATGAAATTATTTTAATGTATCAAATGAAAACAAGGTAAACAATTATAAACCAGACGACAAATGCCTGAGGGAAATGTTGTAATTTAGTTTGATCAGTTTGGCCAGATAATAATATTACTCTAATTATGACGACTTTAGTGAACGCCAATGATTCTACACTTCATGAACATTCAACTATATATATACACATCTCTAATTCTCCAAACATTCTATCTTGCTTTCATTGTCTCACTCACCAACTCACTTCCACTTTCCCTATTATTGTTCTCACTTCATCGCAATGGTATATAAAGAGAAGTTATAATCACACTAATTGAAAGGCACCAGAGAATGCGACTGGATTTAACTGACCTGTGAAGTTGGACAACCGTGAAAATGAACCTGAATTTTTTTTTATCAAGTCAGGAATAAACAATAATGAGTTCGTAAAAATGAAAAAGTAGAAAAAAGAGTTGAAAGACATTTTATGGAACGTTAATGGTTTCATTAACGAATTAATAATCATGGAATATATCACAGAGAATTATTGATTTTTCAATCAGCTATTTAATGAAGTTTAAAATAAAATTACTTTAAATTTCCAAGACTTTTAGTCCATCAAGCTCAAGCGTTGGAATATTTGTTGCAATGATATATTGATGAAAAATATAACAAAATTCATCTTAGATTGTGACAATGAATAAACGAAAGCTTTCATTTTTAATTTGTTTTACAGACGAGTGTTTTTTCGTAGTGTTGCATTTATCATTGAAAACACTTTGCGATATATTTTAATGTGACCATTAGTTACATTCGATATTGTAGAGAAAATATTGATAATTGATGAAGCGAAGATAGTCGCGTCAGACGACCTAGAAAATTTGATTTCAGCATTAAAATATTGATGGTCAAAGTGGTGTGCAATAAAATAATAATGAAAGAATGAAAATTTTCATTATTCAACTCCGAAAATGTCAAATGAAATTACCATCAATTTTATCTTTTATCAATAATTTTTCTTGACAATACCAAACTCAACAAATTGTCACATGAAAATACAGCAATAACTGTAAACAACAATAAATCAAAAGTATCATCTTGAACTACAAGACAACTTGACAACTACAAACCCAATTGATACACTGAAAATTCTGATGAACATCTTTCTTAGCTAAAAATAAATCCAAACAAAATCCAACCAAAACAAAACGAAAATAAGATTAGTAAACCGCTACGTATGACGAAAAATATCTGAACCATCACAATAAAATAAATTTGACAAGTTAAATCAACACTCACATGTCTCTCTTCAGCAGAACTTAAACCACCATTGGGTTTAAGATCATCAGTTTGACTTCGATGGAGATCAGGTTTTGCCAACATTGACAATGGATGTGAACCTGTTCCGCCTGGTGTACCACCAGCACCAGGTGGTAATCCAAGGCCAAGTAATGCAGCTGATGCTGAGGTAGGTACAGGTAAACCACTTCCAGGTCCTAAACCAGGTAAACCAGGAATTCCCGGATGTGGACCAATAGCAGCACCAGGTGGTAACTGTTGTGCATGCATTTGTTGAAGTAGTCTCGGTAAATCGGGCCTCTGTTGCTGAAAATATTGGTAAAACCATCATCAAATCATACTCAACAATTCCTTTAATTCATCAAAAAAAATGTTTATCAACTTTAGAAAAACAAAATTGTCATTTCTCCAACAAATAATGTCGACAATAAATTAAAATCTCTCGAAATAACTAACAATGATAAACAAAATACAAAAAATTATCACATTTTGTCCAATATAAATAAAACACCATCACAATCCAATGAATATTCGAACAAAAAAATAAAAATCTCCAATAATTTAATTTATTTACCCTGATCAATAACTTTTCGCATAAAGTAACTTCCAATTTCACAAAACCCCAACTGGGTAAATTGACATAAAAAATGATCAGTTTGTTTCAAACACTCGTTTTAGCTTTTTCCACAAGAGGATAAAATAAAAATAAAAGGAAAAAAAGAAAACACACACAGACAAACTAAAGAAGATAAATAAAGCGTGGAATGGGTTGAGCGAGCAAGGCGAGAAAGAGCAAATCTGCGGGTTTGCCAGACAAATCGTAAACTGTTTCAAATGTGTTTTGGCGTTCCGGTGAGGATAAGAGAGAGGAAGAGAGAATGAGAAAGAGAGAAAGAGAGATAGAGAGATAGAGAGTGGGTGAGGCAAGTGGAAAGCGAGAAAGCAAAAGATAGATATAGTGGAGGTATTGGGTAGCTGAACTTAACAGAATGAGGGTTAGGTGTTGCGCACTCGAGAGAGAGTCAGGAGTTTCGTGTACATTCATTAGAGCGGATTGGGGTTGCTAGAACTGAAGGTGAAGGCGGAGTAAGTGGGTGTATAAAGGGGTTGAAAGAGAGAAGGGGTAGAAATAGAGGTTGAGGACGATGGGAAGCTGAGCGAAATAGCGAGAGAAGTGAGATAGAAACGTGGCAACGTTGAATGGTATGAGGCGAATATGATAGCGAGTAGTTTACTGAAATAATTAAATGGCTTAACGATATAATTACCCAGCTAGCGAGGTGCGGATAGCTAGCGGTATGAAATATACATCCAACACACGAGATTACACACAGACTTAACCGCTCTGTGTATGCCACAAAAGTTGACATGAAAATACCGTAGTTATATAATGTTTTTATGTCAGACTTGTCATAAAAATATGAATGCAAAGAAAATTAAATATGATTAAATAGCTAAGAGAATTATTATATTAAATCCGTGTTGAATTATTTCAGTCAGTGTCAAATGAAATGTCCTATTTAGAGAAGTTGAGCTTTTTTTGTTTATAATTTTAGTTCAATTCGATTTAATGCGAATTTGTCAGTTGATGTAGAATGCGAAAATACTTTAATTTTCTTTTTAAATCTCTTGTGAATGTCAAATTTTTTCTTTTATTTATATAAATTAATATCTTTAACTTGACATTTTACTTTAATCTAATAAACAATTTAGGAATTATTTTCATATTATATAACTATTGATTTATTGTAAATTAAATTAGTTAAAAGTCGGATGAATAAACTGTAATTTGATTTGAAGATTGTTTAATAAAAGATGATATTTTATAAAATCAAATTTTCCTTAGCGAGTGCTGATTCATGTTGAAATTAATGATTAATGTAAATTCAAGAGTGATTTTGAAATAAGGGCAATTGTTTATCATGATTTTAAAAAGAATATAAAACTCTCAAAGAGTTAATTTTGACAGAGAAAGGGATGGTGATGGAGAAATGAGCAACCCTCTCAACTGAAATAATTATACTGTTTCTAATAGAATGAAAATTCTTCCAAAAAAACTCATTTAGAAATTCAGCACAAAAGATAAAATGTAGAACTTTCAACAATACCATCTTATAAATTTTTCAAACTAAAATTTTCAAAAGTACTTTTCGCATTTATCTACTAAATTCTTCATAAAAAAAATCTATCATCCGATTTTCAAGTCACAAAATCACCCCAATCATCTCCAAATTTATATTCCAACTCTATTTTAACCCAATAATTACTTCTAATTGTCCTCAACACATTAAATCCCAACAAAACTTGAACAAAATGTATAAAAATTTCATCATTAAGACACCATTAAATAACCAAAAACTCTAAAACTACTTAAAATTACCTTTATCAAAACAAAACCAATAATAAAACTAAAATCACAAACCACATTCTCCAAATATTTCATCTTCCACTAAATTTATTCATTAATTAATGCATAAACTCCATATTTGCCAAGTTTCTCTTTTACATAGTTGAAAAATAACCACGTACACCCTATCAAAAGCAGTAACGCGAATCTCGTTAATTTGCCACTGTTTAGAATTTTGTATTATAAACGCGTCCGCTTTTATCTAACCATAGTAGATACCAAGTTTCCTCTTCGTTTCCTTTTTCTGCAATTTCCTCTCTTCTATATGCCTCTATCTCGCCAACTATTTTCCATACCGGTCGGGCGAGAAATGCTGATTAGTTGGTGCTCGAGCACCCATAACACTATAACAGTATAAACTCATCCAAGCGGATAGAGAGAACCCGGTGAAGACACACTAAATCAGATTCAAGTGTGTAGAACGACGAGCAACGGGTGAGTATACACACCAACATCTCTTTACATATATACATAGAATAGATAGACAGAGTGAGAGAGAGAGAGAGAGAGAATGATGTGGACGAGGGGGAAGAAATATATGTTGAGCGGATTGAAGCCAGCAAGTTAATAGGGAGGAAATTGAGTGCTCGGGCAATATTGAGGAGCATTCGGTGTGTTCGTAAGGTACACGAGCGAAAACGAGAGAGTGATAAAATACGAAAAAGGAAGGAATATAAGTTTATGTGTGAGAATATATATATATGTGTGTGTGTGTGTGTTAAGGGTTCAATGTAACCATCCAACGTACAAAATTGCTTAGACGTGTATCGGTTTCATTTTAACCACTTGCCAGGTGCCAGCTGTTCTCAACTTTGTCCTTTTTAACTTGACATCATGTTACGTGTTTTTTTACCCATTGTGGTAACATCTTATTATTGTCTGATGGGTTGTAAGTTTACAATGATGGACTAGAGTTTATTATTCACGCAATGTAAAAAAAAAACTACCCTAATACAAAATTATTGAATATAGTCAGTTGATCATTGAATGTGAAATTGATTTGTCAAATATTATCAATTAAAATTGATATGAATTTTTGTTAAATTCTTTATAAACAAATTTAATTAAAGAAAGAAATTTTTCTTATTTTTTTGTATGATGAAGATCATCAACTCTTCTCTCACAGCATTTAGCTTTCCTATGATTCTTTTCAAACAAATCCAAGTAAAAGAATTCACCCAAGAAGTTGAAATAACATTGGAATTATGAAAGTTTTCCAGTCGTGTACTCAAAAAGTTGTGAAATACCTGCCAAAAAACTTTAAATATGTGTTACTAAATCCAAGTTGGTGGTGTTTCTTTTTTTTTTTCAAAATAGCAAATAGAACATGTTGAAAATTAAAGCAGCGATTAAACTAAAACAGAACTTCACTCAATTCTTGGATGAAGTCTGTATGATTCCTAGTAGAATTGAAACTATCCACGATAAATTCTAATCTTTCTTTTTGATTTCTTTATATTTCAACTAATTAAACATGGAAATATCAGTAAATGATCAAACATTATCTTGCTAAATTGCCACTTTTCTACAGATAGTGGTTATTTGAATAATTCTATTGAAGGGGTCTACTACATTCAAAGACAAAACTTTCCTGATCTCGAAGAGATAGTTTGCCAGCTACTTCATTCCATATTAACACAAAATATATAGAACCCTAATAAAACCGTATGTTAGCAAATTTTATTTTTCTCTATAGGTGGCAAAGTTCATCAAAGTAATTCAACTTTGTAGATATTCATCCAGCCAGCTGATTGCTGAATAGAGACATTTCAAACTGAAACCTTTCCCACACATCTGTATATATATATATATATATATACACACATGAAACAAGAATAAATTTTGTAATGATGAAACTCACCCCAATAATGGCATTCAGTTCCGTCATAGTCACTTGCTTTGCTCTGTCAACTGCAGACGCCACCTGCTGATGATGTTCCTGTGATAGAAACGGTAGTATTTGTCCTATGATGGCATTTAATCTCTTCGCTATCTCCGTCTGCAAAATATAAAATATATATTCCAATTATAATTAAACGATCTAGTTTAAATATATATATATATCAATTCCTCCTCTTTGATATCAATTTAAATGTCTCATGTTCACAATATATCAATCTACAATTAATGTTTCATTCTCAGCAATTAAGTCTTGATGATGAAGCTTTCAGAGTAAAGTTGATATCCAAACTGTAATTATGCAGATCATTACTTTGTTATTTGCATATACGTATATCAATTTACAAATGTATGCAAATAAAATACATAAAATACACACGTGTCGTAAAATCATTAAACACAACCCCTCGTCCTTTAAAAAACAAGTTTTCTCAATAGAAAGGCGTAGCGTGTTGAATGTATATGCAGCAGGCCCCTTCTAAATGAACGTCAAGTGAGTAACGCAGTGTGAACGCTAATTGAAATATCGCGCAACCCCTCAAAGTTTTGCTGACGCCTTTCTCTTCTTGACGTCGCACAAGCAACGCGGCAAAGTTGACAGTTGAATATATATGTATATACAAGCAGTACATTGCGAGTGAAAGGGCGCAAATGGGTGTGGTAGAGCATGAGAGATCAGCAGCGGATGACGAGCGAGAGAGAGATGTGCGCGGTGGAATGAAAGATGAGGAGCGAAAAGACGCAAAAAAAGAAAAAATGGGATGGAAAAAAAAAAAGAAAAAAATTACGTTAATGGATGAAGCTACGAGTTTTGCCCGTTAAAGTATAGAGGGGTAGCGAAACGTATTTCAGAAGGGGAGTTATTTTAATTACTCTTAGCTTCTTATATTCACCCCCGTTTCTTCATCCATCCATCCCCCAAGCTATATAACGGTAGCACCATCTTTAAGCAGTCATTAAGCCACTAATTATAATGTACGTGAGCGCGAGGGAGATATGATAAAGCGAAGGGTGGGGGATGAAGATGAAATGAGAGATAGAGATTGCTTGATACCTACTCTCGAAGAGAAAGAAAAAAGGAAAAAAATAAAGAGGTCGAAAGAAACCTGACACGGTGACAAGACTATGGATGAGAGCAAGTAGAAGAGCAAAAAAGGGGTGTGTGAGTCATAACAATTGCGGGAAAAGGGTGGCCTCTCGCTATTCTGAGTGGGTAAAAGTGAGTGAGGAATTGGAGGATGAGATGATGAGAGGGTGTGCCACGCGGGAGGGTGTAGAAGGCGGATCGGCGAACGAGTGAAGGGGACGAGCGGGAGCAGCTGCAGACGTAATTGCGTTGCCGAGAAGTTTTCCCCTGGAGAGAGGTAACCAAGAAAATAATGAATGGCGTAGAAGTGCTCTTGAGTGAGAGCGGATAGGGGCGATAGAGGGTGTGTGCGCGAGGATGAAGAGAAAACGGAAAGGGAAAAAGAGAAGAGGCAAGAGGGAAAACGAGTAGTCGTAGTCTTCATAGCGAAGCCCTTTTTCCAGGGTAACAGAGAGAAAGAGCAAATGAAAGAGCGAGAGCTGTTTTCAAGTTGGCTGGGCTCTTGGTTCTACTACTACTACTACAACTGCTACTACTACTACTACTACTACTACTACTACTACTACTACTACTACTACTACTACTACTACTACTACTACTACTACTACTACTACTACTGCTGCTACTACTACTGAGTTCTAACCCCTCATTCATTTATTTCGTGAGAACGTGCGACGATCGTGCTCGGAAGAAATTATCAAGTTCTCTTTTTTTTTTCCTTTCCTCTTCCTTCACTGCTTATTTTTTTTCTGTCATTTTCCTCTTTTTGCCAAGACTCACTGCCAGGACTTAATTCGCTGAACAAGACGTGAAGCATAATCAACTTTTCTCCTAGATGTTTTTAGCTTTCTCGCCAAATGTCAAGAGGAAAATAAATGCATTTGACCAGGCATCAGCCATTAAGTATTTTTTCCTTTTTTGCCTCACTTTTTTTTTCCTTTCCCCTTCGTTTTTTTTTTTTTCCTTTATCGTTAGAGGATGATTGATTTTAAAATTGAGCAGATTGAATTGTGAAATGGGATTACGTGGAATTATCCGATATTTATGACGGATTAGTATGAGCAATTGTTGATTCAGAATTCAATGTCGATTGTTTACCTTCTTTTCCTTTCTTTTCAAATCAATTTATCATTCAATTGTGTTGCGATTGAATTACGGAAATTGAACAAAGTCGATATTTCACAAATTATTATTATTAAGTCACTACTAAACTAATAACGCAAATCTTTTCCATAGTTATCTCACTATTACTTTCATAATAATAAACAACCAATCCAACGTTGATTCCAAATTAGTAAAAATATTCACAAAATTCCAAAATTAAAATTCCTCCTTCACAATTATGTGATCGAATAGTTTTCACGGATAATTCGAAAATTTACATTTGAAATCTGCAAATTCAATAAAAAATTCCACATAACAAATTGAAAATGAAAAATAAAGAAAACTAATCAAAGCTTCACTAAAAATAACATATCTAATATGAAAATCTATCTAAACATCTTCATATTATTTTCAACACTGACAATAATAAAAATTATCTATCCAATCATTCATCAATTCCAAATAAACCAACTCAAACGATAAATCGCTATGAATAGGAAGAAAGAAAATAAATGGAAAAAAATATTAAACAAACCAAACTAAACAACACAAATAAATCCACAATTTCTCCATCATCTCCAGCATCTATTCATCTGCATAAGTGGCGATAGTATTTTGTTCATGGCGCCTAGTGGCACGTCCGATAATGTTTAGTGTAATCAGTGATAATAGGTCTGTATAGTGCGTTTAATCATGGCAATAGTCCATTGTGGGTTGCGGTTCGAAGCTCCAGCTACAGATTTGCGCGCTATTGCAAAGGACAGAAGTGACCAAACGGAGGAAGACGATAGTGCGATGGTGGTGGCGTTAATATTAGTAGATAGAGGATATAGTCTATAGTCTATGTATTAGTGTAGTACTACGTAGATACTACTACGACAACGACAACGAATAGATATAAGCGAAGAGAAACTTGGATATATCAGGTGGGCTTAGTGGTCACCAGTGACCTCGCATCGTCTCAACCACAGAGTGGCCACTGGCCCGAGCAACTGACCACATCTACACACACACAAACTTCAAGTAACATTGCAATAGTGACTAGACACTGTACGTATGTGTGTTCATGAACCATGCACTCTCTCAACTTGGGATACACCAGTAGCCGATATTACGATCCCAAAACCTCTACTGATTCCACAGTGTGCACCACCGAATCGCCCATTGATTCTGCTTCTCTTGCTTCTCTATGCCATTTCCCCATTCGTTTACATAAACGTTACGTGAACCAGCAGACGTACACAATATTCACGTATGTGTTACTTGTATATGTGCATGTTTGTTCACGCGTTTATTTTGTATTGGTTGGATTTCGTTGCGGAATTTCACAAACTGTATTACAATTCAGATTGTCATTGGACACATCTTGCTTTCCAATAAATTTACATGCATCGACCAAGTAATTTTTGATTTTTTTTTTTTTTTACATCATTTAATTGGATAAACTGTGAAATAACTGTTGGAATATGTCACGTGAATTTAAATCAAAGTGAATTCGATACTTGTGATAAAAGTAAAGAAAATAAATCTTTGATAAATTCTTATATTTGATTTAACTTTTTCAATATTTATCTGGTTTTACAATTCACATTTTGTCATTCTAATCGACAAATATTGTTGAATTTTACTTCTAATCTATATTCACGACTGTCACATTCTCAAAATATAAACAAATAATTGTAAACAATAATTTTATAAATTTCGCATCAATTAATCTTTTTCCAAATTAAATTTTGTATATTAAAAATTTAATTTACTCTCCTCTACCAAAACTACACACAAAATCCCAAATAAAATCACTAAATTCCACATAAACACAAACTTTCAATCCCACCACATGAAAATACGATTAAACATCATTTCAATCCAACATACAAATCCAAACAGTATAAATTCCACAATAATTTATTGCATTAATGCATAAACATAGTTTAATTAAAAATTTTACGATCTTCCACCTCATTTATGACACATTTAAACATATACAGAACACGAACAGCATAAATTGTTTATCATTTAACGAGAAACCTTTTAAATAAATTAACCCAATTGAGTGTCTAGAAAAGTTTCATTCCACACATTGATGCAATGTAGTTCATTTCATTATTTAATGATGCAAAAAAAAAAAACATTTATGCACGAACATCATAAAATATTACTGTTTTATTACATATAATGAATGCTGAAGAAATAAAATACGCAATTTCCTCTGACTACATTCCCCCGTGTGAATGTGGATTTGTTTATGATTCATTGCGGTAAAGTTACACAATGAAGCAGCATTAAAAAATGCAAAAAATAAAAACTACCATTAAATAGACGTGGTAGAGTACAATAAGGAAAAAAAGGAAAGAAACAAAAAGAAATAAATAAATAACACGAAAGAAAAATAACATTAAACAGTGTAGATGTGGTGAAGTAATGATTTTTGTAATAATTTTAAACGACTTGACAGTTCACAGGGGATCTATTTAATGTACGAGCCAGTGTAATTAACGCTAAAGTTCAGTAGTCACATATAACAAGCGCAAAAGGTGACTGGCGCTATATACACAAGGGTAATAGTCTACACTTCGCTCTTCTCTTCCCCTCTTGAATTTACTCGCTGCCTGCGGCCTTCCACAAAACACAAATTAGTGTTGGGATGCCTTCACCAAGCGGATGAGAAAGATGGTGATAGTGGGGGGAAGGTTACTATTCCCACATTGGGAGTGAAAGAGAGATGGTGAGAGTGAGAGTGAACGTTGGCGCGAGAGAATGCCAAGGATTGTGAACCCCTTGTTAATGCGTTGGCGCCCTTGTCGCAGCTCGTCGCCCCCATCACGTTATACGACACGAATGCACATTGGCATCGCACGATGAGCGTGCTCCAACTCACCCTCCAATTTCTCTCTACATCTCTACATATATATATATATATACATCTATATGCTTACACTTTAATGTATATAACATTGATGACGTTTTGTGAGTGATATCTTCACTGAATACAAAATGGATTCTGATATGACTTCAACCCTCATTGGTATTATATAGACATCGTGGAATGGAATTTTGTTTTGAATAAAAGATGAAAGTTGACAATGTGATTATGATAAATGGAAATTGTAATTATTATGGATATTTCTTTGGAAAACAGCTTTAATAATATTTGTGAATTATTGTAAAAGTATTTTTGATATTTTAGTAATTGTGAAGGAAATGAATTGAGGGGTTGATTTAAGATGGAGCAGTTGAATAAGATTGTAGAAATTCTATGATAAACTGTGATAGAATTGAAATAATTATATTTTATTTTATGCCAATCGTTATAATTGAAGTTAAGAAATTGGAAAAATTTAATTTTTCATATTGAAACAATTATTAAGAGGGTGAATTATGTAATGAGTGTAATTTTATGGTTGAATTTAGAATGAATTGTTGAGAATTTATAATATTTAATAGACAATGAGGTGACATTACAATCCAGAAATTTAATATTGAAATATAAATTAAAAATAAAATAAACCACGACAAAATTCAACTAAAAATATCAACATTTTCATTCATTCCTCAATATCAAGTTAAAAAAAATTTTTCCAACTTTAAAAAAAGGGAAACAAAAATTGATAAATCTATATCACTGATTTCCCATTTTGTATAAACATAAATAAACTCTCCACATGAATAAATCTCCGTGACTCAGACATAAATAAATATTTACACATGGTCTTACAAATCACACAGATACATCCACAACACACATATATATATATATATATATATCTACCTTCACACTCGAACAAAAATAAAACACAACTTCAATTTGAATTCATTTGATGTCGTAAGATAAATACAAGGCAGGGATACTTCAAAGACTCTACTCATATATATTTCAATTGCTCTTTCTTCTTCTTTTTTTTTTGTTTCTTCAAGCGTGTCAAGTACACGTTAGGTGAATCGATAAAGCGCTTCAAGTATCATTGCTCTTCAATCAAATCCTCTTCAAGGGTTAACATTATTTATACACCTATTTTTTTTTCAATTCCTTCTCAACTTTAAATTCATCATACCAAACATTAAATCCATCGTCCAACAATTTATCTCATAAAAATTCATCAGCACATCACAATCGACAACACTTTGACATTAAAAAATAAAATAGAATTCATTTTAACGACAGACATTGTACAAAAGAGAGAAAAAAAAAGGTTTATGTTAACAAAGTGTCGTCCAAGTCATTAACATATGTCTAGTAATAATTTTTATTTCTTCATCTTTATTTTTATTATTCCCCTTTGAAATAGAAAATATTCTTTTATTATTATTATTATTATTATTATTATTCTTTTCCTTTCACCTTCTATAATGTGAGTGCGCTCTCTGTGTCGTTGATAATTCGTATAAAGTGCCATTTGAGTTTTAATGCGTCGATAAAAATACCAGTTAAAGAGAAAACGAGACGCCAGAGAATTGTATAAAAGAGGAAAACGAATAAATATATATCTCTAATATATACACAAAAAAAAAGAAGGAAATAAAGAAGAAGAAAGAGAGACAAATAGAATGGTGGTGAGTTAGTTGTGTGAAGTTGTTTTGCAACACTTTTTGACCTCATATATATCTGTACGCTAAAATGTAAATGAGTTGTATTAAAAAATCAACAGTAAAGAGTGAAGTGTGCGGTGCAAAAGGTGAAAATAAAAAAAAAAAAAAGAAACAAAAGAGACAAGAAATAATAATAAAAGAGAGGAAGCAAGAAACTTCGTAGGGGGGATTAACTATCAGGCGTTGTTTTAACAGTTGAAAAAAAAAAGAGAGGAGTAAAGAAAAAGAGAAGAGAAAAAAAAAAATATGATGGTGATAGCAGTGTACGTAGCGTCGTACGAGAAAACAGCGGGAGCACATGAACACAGCTAAAATGTATCGTAAAAGTCGCGTGAGCGATAAAAAAAGAAGTGGGCGGTTATATGGTGGTATATAGAAAGAGAGAGCGAGGGAGAGGGAGAGGGTGTGCACGAAGAAATGGTCGTCAGTTGCGACCACGTATGAACCTGAAATGGTCTCTCAAACAGCTGGTAATAAAAAAAAAAAAAAAAAGATATTTCAACCCAAGAGAGGGCGTATAGTATTTCAACGTATAGGCCAATGATATTGAGGGTGGAATTGAGGGTTTGTGAAACGTGGGGGATTGAAGAAAAGAAGACATTTCATGGTGAATTACTGCGTGAGCAATGGGAATTGAGAAGAAAATTAAAATAAAAAATGTTATTTATGCGATTTCGTTTAAGTCGTTGAGTGTTTATTGGGGTGGTTTTTTTTTCTCTCACTTTTAAATTGTTGAAAATTGATTTGTGGGGTAATGAAAATGTGAATTCAATATATTTCAAAATTATTGCAAAATTGTATGAGTTTTTTTAAAAATAATTAAATATTAATTAATGTAAAGGAAAATAATTTTCAATTTTTCACCATAACAAAAGTTCATTAATTAAATAAAATTCATGGAAAAATGATTTGTTTAAAACAATTTTCAAAAATTCATAAATGAATTTGTAATTTTTTTTTTTTTTTTCTTCATCATGTTATCAAATACAGTGAACTACTTTTATTCTCATAATATCCTGAAATCATTTCCCATCCCCATAAATATCACATTCAATATGACCCTTACGAGTCACTCCCTACCATATTCAACAACTTTGATTCTAAATTCACAATCACCAACTCCCAAAGCGCTCAATACCACATTAATCATTGAAATCACCCTCATAGACATAATCTAAGAGCTCAATAACTCCACAAAACCACTCCAATTTGTCCCCAAAAACTTCCTCTACAATAAAACACACATCACAAAATTCTCACATTCAAAATTCAAATTGACAGAAAAATTAATTAACGAACACAACGCGGAATAATTAATCTTATCCAATTATTCACATCGTCATCTGCATCACGAAATTTCTCACATGCAATCCGCTCATCAACACAATGAAATGAGAGGAAAAAAAAACATTAACCAACTAATCTTTTCATAATTGGTATTCCTGATGAATAAAAACAAAAGAGGAAAAAAATATATAAAAAAATTAATCAATGAATGTAGATAGAAATTGGTTAGTATTGATCAGCAATGTATAACTACATTTATATTCAGCATTTTCGCGCATGAGCTGATTTTATCGGCAAATGAACAACATGATTGTCTGTGAACTCTTGCGGATAGAATAATTATGGAAAAAGCGTGGCTGAAACGGTAGGGGGAAAAACGGGCCGGGAAATTGAGAGGAAAAAGAGCGAAAAGTGAGAGAGGAATTGAAAAAAAAATAAAAAAATAATAATAAAAATGAAATAAAAATGGGGAAAACCAGAAGAGAAATGTTAAACACAAAATTAGAGAATCATTGAAAAATTGATTGAACTTGTATGAATTGTTCAATTTATTTCCATTTCAAACATATTGTATTTCTGTATACGTGTCGAGTATTTTCATATAAAATTGTGTATTTCAAATGTTTCTCACCACACCGCTAATGTGCGAGTAGAGGAGGTATTGAAATTTTACACCCACTCATCATCTCTAAAATTCAAATGGAAAGCTATATGAATGCAAGTGTATGTGTGCGCGCATTTCATCCACTGTTATTTTATACTCATAAACCCTGGTGTAGTTTGCCAGAGAGAATATACCACACGCTTTTTGTATTGATCCGTTCACGAACGAGCTGCGCGGCCCTCGACAATTCTGCATCCATTTTATAGCCACTATAAGAATATAACTATTCACGAATAAATTACTCAACTCTCCACATGTCACTGAAATTATAGCCACTTCAAAGTATATTCTCAATCAACGACGCAATAAAACAAAATATAAAATGAAGCAGCAGTGTGTGTGAAAAAGAAAAACGCGCTAACAGTAATACGCGCGCCATTTTCATATTTATCAATACCAGGAATTTTTCACAATGCAAAAAATGATACTCAATCGATGAGTAAAATAAATGGACTGCATTTGCAATTAATTTTATAAATATCAAATGATTTATACAGTTATTTCATAACTTTATCAAGTATCATATAGTTAAACAACTTCACTGAATACATGATTGATGAATAATTCATATTCTTTTTCGTAATAATTCATGAATTAATGTCATTCATAACCTCCAATTAACATTTCGATATGACATAATAATAGACGAACAAAACCAACATTAAATAAATACCAAATATTTTTTTTTCCCCCCAGCTCACATTTACTCACACGTCACTCAACATTATATCAATCGAATTTTATTACAGATCTGACAAATTTCACAGAAACTAAAAACAAAAACAAAAAATTCAAACACAAATCTGATAAGAATAGACAATTTAAAGAATAGATGTGAATTCAGCAGACGAGACCAATTCTTTTTATAAATAAAGAACTGAATAATTGAGATAATGGAATTCGAAGTAAAAAAGCTCGTACAAATTTTCGCATTCTCTACACGAGCACTTTTTTTATTTCTCTCCTCCATCTACAATTCATTTAATAATTTCAAAGTTCTAAAAATTACCAATTGTCTGGCACATTCACATTCATTTCAAAGATGAAAATAAATTACCTATGAGCAAAAGCGATGATTTATTAAACCGTTGAATGGGAAATTAATAAAACTTAATACTTCATGTATGTCTGAGTGAAATACAATAATCTACATACATAACACGTCGGTTATACAACCATGTCTAGCCATATAAATCACAGTCTTATTGAAAATAAAAAATTCCACCAATGATTTGTTTATACAGAAAGAATGCGTAATATTTATGGTTGAATAGTAAAGAAAAAAAAAAAAAACCTACACCCTTTTCCCCATTTGTGCTTAGTCACACAACACACTTCTTTTTTCCTCCCTCTACTTCGTATTTTCTTTTTTCTCAAATTTTATTTCTGAATTTTCGCGAACTGCCTTTTACACATTGACGTTCACTGAGGGGGATCGCTACCGATTTACGATTCGACTCTGTCGGCATTCAATCAGAAAAAAACGCAAAGAAAAAAGAAAAAGAAGGAAAAAAGAAAAAAAGCGAAAATAATAATAAAAAGAAATACGACAGAGGGTGCGAACGGAGAATATAAGCGCGCGAATGCCAAAAGAGATGGCGTTAAAATATTCAATAAACGGCGAGCATTATTTTTCGGCTGGCTGACAGGCCGAGCTCCCTAAATCGTATATAGAATGTGCGAGAGTGAGAACGATTACAGGAAACATACTGGAAGAGGCATGAAAAAAGAAAAGAAAAAAAAATGGCAGAGTAGAAAAAAAAAAGAGAATTAAAGGGGAGGGTGAGTTTGAGTGCGAGTGAGAGAGGGTCAATGAAAGCATTTGCAGCCAATAGGGAAAGACAAAGGTTGGCGCGCCAGCGATTTATCCCATTGAATTCACACTATATTCTCCTTTCTCACACAGAAAGAAGCAGCTCAACTCTCATATTCTATAATTTGCTGTACGCCTCCTTACAATGCCATTATTCTTTTCTTAGTGCGACCTTTCATCCCCCAATTCCACTTTATCGTTCTTTATCGCACGGATTTCACATTTTTTTTTTCATTCTGTTAATTTTAAATTGTCGTCTTTGGTTCGTTTTCTTCTTCTTTTTTTTCTTTTTGCAGATACAGCCTCTTGGATGCGACAAAAATGAGAATATTTTTCTCATCAGTATTTTCTTAGTCTTTGTTAACTCTTTCTTTCTTTAAAGTTTTAATTCTGAACGAAATTTTTAGAATTGCACTTTGAATAATTAAGAAAAATCTATAAATAATTTCAAAGATTTTCATCATTGACCGAAGATATTACCAAATTAATTTGAGATAAAGAAAACGTGAAAGAAGCCTCATTAAATAATCAGAAGAGACAAACATATTAAAAAAAAATGATAGAAGAAAGTTCAATTTTCCAACCCACTTTTTTTTCAAACTGGCAGAATCATTATTTCAACAACCATTGCATCAATACCATCCAATAAAAATTCATTCGATTCCTAACAAAAATCTCCATCGTGTGAACTAGAGCGAAAACTCCCCATAGACAACTTCTATTTTTCTTCTCAACAAGTAAACATCTTGAATAAAACATTCCAAGAAATACCATAATCATCGTCCAATTTCCCAATTATTATTTCATCTCCCAATCATTTCATCGAAATAATACAAACCAATATTGTATCACATAAACCTAAACCAAAAACAAACAAAAAATATAATATAAAACAATTTTTACCTGTTTGTGCATTTCCACATTGAGTCCATACGACATCTCATAATACTGTAAAAAAAAAAACACAAAAAATTAATCACAAATCATTATTAATTCCTTGTGTATATTCACGTGTGCGTATTTTGTGTGTTGACATTAATCTGTATGTATATCAATAAAAATGTTTCTGTATTTTTGTAAATATTTCATGAATTGTGTCCTGACACATAAACAATAATGAAGACATGTATGATTCATGCAAAAAGCTTGATAAACGCATTCACAAATATTCAAATATCATACATTCACCCAACATCATATAAACATGCCATTATAAACACTCACTTATTTCGTATCACAATAAATCAATACAAAACACAATATTCACAACACACACTCTATCAAAACGAAAGATAACAAATAAAATAACATTCAAATATAACAAAGCATAAAAAAATATCCACAAAAGAATTATCATCGCCCAGAATAAAAAAGATAAAAAAAATAAGAAAAAAGAAGAATCCAAAGAAATATTCATCAACATCAAAAAGACATCATTTATTAAATTCAGTCTCACATCAATCATCATCCTCATCATCCAACAATCACATCAAAATTACTAAAAATAATAATAAATCCTTACATAATACCACAACAACAATAAATTTTCTCCAAACATAAATCTCAAATAATACAAAAGAAAATGACAGACAAAATCTTTCATACACATGAAAAAAAAAACATGAACAACACTTTCAATTATTTATCCACATAAATATATTGCACGCGATATTAAAATGCAAGGTCGGATGTAACAATAAAAAAAAACAACCAGAAGAAATAAAAAATAAAGAAGAAAAAAAAACTATTGCAGAAAATTTTATTAACTTGGTTATTGACGTTATATAGAAATAGCATTGAAGTTGGTGAAGTAAAAGGAAAAGGCATAAATGTGAAATAATAAACGTTTTTGTTGGCAGTTTTGCAAAAACCGAGGATAGCAGTATCGCTTTTCTCTATTCACTTCCTCTCTCTCTCTCTCTCTCTTCCTATTTTCTTCATCGTCCTCTCGTCAATAGTAAACGAGACTTTTTAACGAGCGTACCGAATACCTCGGGTAGTCTTCAATGTTATAACGCATACCAACGACCATTGTAAAACGTCTTTTATGATGATCATAAAGAGATCTCTACGTAGCACGCAATATATATATATATATCCATACATATCTGTGTGCGCAAGTGTGCGTTTGTGTTTTATGTAAATATATATATATATTTACAAAGAGAATAGATATGAACTGGACATTTGAACGTAGTGCGGATTGTAGAGTAGACAAGGCGCGTATATACGACTTGATGGAAGAGAATGATAAACGATAGCAACTGTTTCAAACATGGTCGCACATGAAATAAATATATCGTTTATATATATTGTATGTGAGTGTATACATAATGTGTTAACGTGTTTTCGAATGAATTGAAGACAAATTTTGTTGGCATTGTAAATGCCAATGAATAATAGCGGAATATTTCAAGAAGCTTTTCACCATTTTTCTTTTTTTCTTTTTCTCTTTTCCTTTTCATATTGAGAAATGTAATAAGAAATAAAATGGTATTATGACTTGTGAAGAATTATTGCAAGATGTGTAAGCAAACAGTGAAATGATAAACAATAAAATGTATTTGTAATTTAAATGTTGAAATGTTTTAGTGATTTATTGAATTTATAGAATTGTTTAATAATAAAGAGAAATTAAATTATCAAAAATTCTTTGCGAATGGACAGTTAAAAGTAATAATAGAATTTAGAAAAAACATATTTATGAAAAATATGAAGAAACAGAATTATTATGATTCATTAACAGACATTGAATGAAAAACTAAATAAAAATGATGGAATTGATTGAAATTTTGAAGTTAAAAATCGTAAAATTAGTTTTATTTTCCTGATTTTTTTGGAGAAATAATAAAAATCTAACTCATGACTGGATAAACTAACTGCATGTCACATAACTGACTCTTTCAATAATAAAATAAAATAGTTATAAATAATAGCACAAAAAAAATAAACAATTAAACATTTGTAATACAATTTTGACAAAAATCAAAAAGCAATAAAAATTTGTAATTCAATTTCATAACTGTAATAATAATGTAGATTTATAACGTGATAGTTATTTGAACGGTATAAACAAAACAATTAAGTATCTGTTTTAGTAATAGCGATGATAGTTGTCAACATTTTGAATAACTATAATGAAATACTATCAACATACATTTCTGCAATGTATTCAGGACAAATTCAGTTGGCAAGGCAACTGGTATATAAATAATGCAGAAGTATTCAAAGTGTTCATTTGAAACATAGATAAAAAGTTATTTATGAGCCATTGCATTCACAGAATCATAAAAGAATATTTTATGTTCACGAGCTAGTCCTCAAATAAACTAATACAATTATTCATTCATTTATTCACCTCAATTGATATTCATGTAAATTTTAAACAGTTGAAAGGTAATTAACAAAAAAAAAGAAGCCAAGGTGTAGTGAATACATAAACAAAACAATAAATATTATCCAAAAAACAAGGACTAAAACCCACGAAATTTAAAAGAAATTCTAAAATATATTACAGCACAACTCATTGAATTCACTAAAAAGTCCATAAAATAATATGCAAATATGTTCATCATTTCAGAAAAGAGAAATTAGAAAAAAAGTGAATTATGTGGTGGCAAAAAAGGGGGGGAAAAAAATAAATCAAGGCAAAAAGAAACGTGAAAATAATGAGAAAAGAAGAGAAAACATTAAAATCCCACAACTAATTTAATAACCGTAATAATCTCCTAGATTCATAACGTAATTTTAACTCGTAAATTTCGTTCTAGAGTGACAATTTTCCCTCCGAGAAATATCATTTTCTTCCACTATAATCAGCTAAAATTGTCAACATTTAAAATCTGTACAATCACAAAATATGTCTACAACATTTTGAAACAAAAAGAAAAAAAAAAAAATATCTCAGTAAGCCAAGGTAAATAGTTAAAATAATCATTTACAAAGCATACAAAATAATATTTTATAATTCTAAATGAAATTTTTAAATTGAAAAAATTCATAGAACTTGTAATAAAAAAATACTCTTTGATGACTTTGTCGTCGAATAATTATTTAAAATTGTTGGAAATTATGTGCTAGTGAATGAAAAAGACTGCAAAGAATGAAAAAAAAAAGAAAACTGCAATTACTTTGTCGATTTAATAACGGTAATAATGTCATAGTGAATTCATATTAAGTTTTCAATCTGTGAATCTCGTTGCAGAGTGATAATTTTCCAAGAAATGTATTTTTCCTACACTATCATTGACATTAATTGCCAAGCTTTCAGATGAGTGAAACCATACATTAGATACGTATACTCTTGACGTAATTGGTAACTACACGTCCATTACAATGTATCTAACGATCGTGCGTTCTAGTGGCGAGATTTTATACGGTTTCTTTGACATGTGTGGAGTATTACAATCAACTTTTTCTCATCCATTATATATACAATTTATCTATTTTTTTTTTATTTCACGTGTCATTCCGAAGTTTAACTTCACTACATTGTAGTGACATTGCAGAAATACTAAACAGTGCTTGAGTTTATAAACTAGTAAAGTGGTAGAGCTAACTTTAAACTGTCTGTCATATGCAAAGAAGAGAACAGAACAACAACAACAACTAAAAAAGAATAGAATTGTAAGAACTATAATTACTAAAGTTGTCGATGTAAGATTAGATTATTTTTTTTCTTAATTAATCTTTACAATATTTACTAGAACTATATGCTTTGATTACTTTATTTCTCACATATGCCACCATATAAAATTAAAATATTGATTATTTCTTTCATTACTATCAAATAACTGTTTTCCTTTGTGAAAAATTATTTAATTTATATAAAAATTGTGGCTAAATAGATGAAGATACGAAAAAGGTTTTGATACAAAAGTTATGAGACTTCAAAAGACGAATAATTGCGAATTTGAATTTCGAAAATATCTTCATTAGTTTTTGGAATAATCCCAGTTGTGTAACTATACAAGAAAATCAAGACATTTCAATTTTTCAACTTTCAATTATCACAAAAATCTCTTCAAACCAATTTTCAAAATTCAACAATCAAAATTTTCTCCCATTCCCAAACTACCATTTCTCATTCCAAAAACTTTTCCCATATTTCAAACCACCCCCCAACAAATTCCGAACCTAAACAATTAAACCCTCAAACCAAAACTAAAAAAGAAAATAAAATCAACGCTGAAACTTCGTCCATTACTTCCAACACAAAATAACCCACAAATTCTCTCTCAACCTATAAAAAAATGAAAAAAGAGCCAAAAACAAAACACATAACAACACATAAAATACATTTATAACGTAGCCAGTAGTTTTATGTGAATATAGATTGTAAAATTTCCACTTAAAATTCTCTCCCTCAAAACACAAAACGCACAGGCAGAGAAAACTTATGGAATCATGCCAAAATTATTGCTGTATATAAACTACCAATCAAGATTGCGCCTTGCGAGTATAAAGTTCCCCTCTTTAACACGCGCATGAAGATTACAAGTGTATACATATACACAACATATATATATACATATATATATATATGTATACACATTAGAAAAGAGTGAGGGCAAAGATGGAAGAGGGCGAACGACAAATGAGGGTGTGATGCAATGAGAAAGTGAGGAAAACATGGTGAAAGGGAGAAGCACAAAATACAATCACTTACGTGAAGTGCTTGCAAGCTCTTCTCCTTAATGTTTCCGTTCCCCTTTCTTTTATTTTATTTTTTTTTCCTCTTTCTCTCTCGCATGTTTCACTCTCTCTCATTTTATTTTTTATTTTATTTTCTTGCCTCAACTCTATATAACCCAGTGTATCTCACTTCCTTCCTCCCTCTTCTCTATTGCTAAAACACAGCAGTGTCTTTGTATTTGTGTGGAGGTTCTCGACAATCTGACGAGTGATCGTAAAACTTGCACGGGATACAAAAGAGAGAAAAAAAATGGCAAAAAAAAATGAGGAAAGAAAGAAAAGCCATCGTAAAGAGCGTATAGTGCACTATGGAAAGTGGAAGGTTAGCTTTGGTATAAAACTGAGTATATGTAGATGTACAGTTGAACGCGTCACAACCAGAATATGTGTTGCGATGAAATGTGTAAAGAACAAATTACGTTTTTGCACTATTTTATTCTTTTTATCTTTACTTCATTTACTTCTTTTTTATTATTTTTTTTTTTTTTTCTACCATCACTGTATCACTCCTCTCACTCACTCTCTGCCTCTCATGTTTTTTTGTTACTTCCATTTATTTATTTTTCTCTTCACTCCTTATATTCTTTTTTCGTACTCTTCTTTCGCTAAACATGTCCAGACCATGAAGCAGAAAAGGTAATACGATGATAAATGGAGTGGATAAAGAAGAAATGTAGCAAATGTTCTCGACTAGGACAAATTTAGTGGAAATGTCTACTATTTGGCAAACGTAAAGAAATGTCGCAGTAAAACTGTATATTTCTTTTTTTTTTTCTTCCATTCTTTCTTTTCTCTTCAATCTCTCGTTCTATCTTTTTTTTTCGCAATTTTTTTTTTCGTTCTCTACAAATTTATTTCACTCGAATCTGTAAAAGTCTCATCAAGTAGAATATCATAGAAGAAGTGATGCAGAAAATTGATATAACTGATAGAAAGGAAGTAGAGTTGAATACAGAATTTATGTGAGTTTATGACAGGAAATTTTTCAAATTGACGAAAAAGTTATTTCATAATGATTTGAATGGCGATGAGAATTCACGAAAGATTCTAAGTCTATAATTTAATAGAAATTCTCAACAATTTAATGTGTATGTGATTTATTTAATATTTAAAATTTATTGTTATTATGAAATCGAATTGCAATTCAGAAACATTCAATGTCATCACATTCATTCCCTTCTTTTTTTGTTCTACAAAAGAAAAAGTATAGAAAAATGAGTGCTTTTAAAGTAGCAAACGAAGAGTAGTAAAGACAAATCGATGAATATCTCAATGAAAAATATAATTTTATGCATTCATCAGTTTCCAATTATTTTGTTTATTTTATTTGTTTTTGTATGGTCCCCATCAGTTGACTCACCATAACGTAGTGGCGCTGCATCTCAGTCTTCTCCTGGGCGAGTTTCTCCAGCTCCAATTTAATACTGAACAGAACAAGCAGGAAATCGCACGTGTAAGCTAGTTATTTGTAAGTGCAGGCAACGTTCAAAAGCATTTTGTTTTATTTAATCATTTAATTAATTCAATTATTCATCTCTTCAATAATAATATACCGAATAAATGTATACAGAAAAATATTGACATCATACACACACTGAATTCAATTTAATTGAAATTACTCATTGATCACTCAAATAATTGTTATTATTTTCCCAGTTCTCTGAATGAATCGTTCACTCACAATTGAACTGTGAAAATATTTACAACGACAACAAAAAGTTGTGAAAGGGAAATTGATTCCATGTTGGAATGAAAATTGTTAATTAATGGGGCTTCATTTATTAATCGATTTAAAATCATAAAAATAATAAAAAAGATAATAAAAAAATGTCTCTTTATGTTTTCCAAGTTGAAAAATAATTATCATGTTCAACTATTTTTTTTAATTCAAGAAACCATTTTTTCAACATTTGTATTTTTCTCTTTCAAACAAATTGATGTCCTTTATTTTCTCATCCCAAAAATCGATAACACACCCAATGCTTCTTTGATATAATATAAATATCAACAATATAACAACAGCGCGTGATCACCAATAACTTTCCGCAATGTAGACTGATCATAGCAACAGAAATACAACTCAAAAGTTTCTCTGTATCCCATCACAACGACTCTCTTCTACCCAGATTCATCTTTATATTCATATTTTCCATCACACAACCTCTATCGAATTGTGATAACACTTGAAATATATATTCTCAAGTGTAAAAAAATATACCATAAACCTTCATAAATAAAGATATTCACAATTCGTGGACTTCAACAAAACCCCCCAATTGAAAATTTCATTCTTAAAATTTTGGAGAATTTATGTGAAAATATGGATTCATCTTTCGAATCACCTTTGTAAAATTTACTCTCCATTCATACTCAAATAATTCTGGTAGTTCAGACACCCACGACCTTAAAGATATTCCTAAGATATGAAGAAAAAAAAAAGGCCAAACTACTAAACCCCCCTAAAATTATTGTATTATCAATATTTTTATGATCAAACTTTGTCTCATTCAATAATGATCTTATCATTTACCATTAATCCATCCCTTGCGATCAATTAGGACACTCTCATTGCAATTTCCAGAGAATTTACGATCGAATAAAGCCAAAACGGTGCCCTATCATGTCATTTTTCTCATTATTTATAGAAAAAAGGCTTACAACTTACACCAGAAAGCTCATCATGACAAAAATACTTTCGAAAATTATTTTTGACAACTGGGGATTTTCATATTCCCTCCCTAAAAATTGACATGTCATCGAACTTCCTTCCTAGCCAATTAAAAATTCTCCAATCACTATACCAAACACAAAAAAAAATACTCAGGCGATCAGTTAAAAAAAAACAACCAAAAATTTAACAAATCTAAAAGAAAGAAAAAAAACGCCACGAAATTAATCCAAGCTCATTCAATAATCACGTTATAAATACATTTATGAATTCTATTTGAATAAAATTTATGATATTTAATACGACGAATAATTTTTAAATGAAAATTTGAATGCCAATATATGTTTTATGAATACAAGATAAAAAATCTTTGGTGTAAGAGCTGATTTGAATTATGAAGATGATTTAAAACACCTCTTAAATATTCCCTCTTCCGTTATCATAAATAAACCAGTTTTCTTAATGTGGAATTTATTGTACGGAACGAGTAAAAGAAAAGAAGAGAAAAAAAAAATATAATAAAGAAATGTAAAGCGGATAAAAGGCGTAAAAAAATGAAAAAAGTATAAACATAATCGCTCAAATACCGAATGATCATGCGATGGTAATATAGCGCGTTAGCAATTCACGCGAATTTAATCAGAATAATTATGCCGAGTGAAAATGATTGACGACCGTGATTGGAACCGCTTAATAATTTCCAGTTTCTATATAGAAAGGCTGTAATTTCACAGACTGCAACGGATAACAGATTAGTTGGAAAGTTTTATCGATAACTATAAAATTATGCATTGATGATGATGATGATGATATCTTTCATTTTCATAGACAATATCATCTGTTTAAACAATTTTCATATGATTAACAATCCCGGAAACTTTGGTAATTTAATTGTGAACAATTAAAGAATGATTAATCGTGAAATTCAAGTGTTTTATGATGAGATTATTATTGTTGGCATTTATACAGGTAAAATGAATTATAATATCAGAAAGTTTTGCTATTTCTTGGTGGAATGTCTAGAGAATTTTAGTAATTCAATGTATTTACAAGTCACTGAAGTTTTGAGTGGTTACCAAATGATCTCACTGAACTATTTTTCATTGTTACAATTTTCGTTGTCTTCGTAATATCAAATAAAATGAAAAAGTATCATCCAGAGTTTTGACAAACTTAGTCAAGTTGATTCCCCTTTCACCGCACATCAGTACATCATTCGAAGTGTGTATCATTCTAACATGACTATTGCATTTGTTCTAAGAAAAAAGTTACTTCAAAAATATAAAAAAGAAATTCCATTTTTCATCATATTGTCGTCTTGAAAAATAATAAAATTATGGAAATTTATTTTCTATACAACCAAAGTATTTTCAAATTTATTCAAAGTTACTATTCTTCATGTATACACCGAACTAACAAAGAAATATCCGACTTTAGAAATATCAGACGATAAAAAAAAAAGTTACTCCCGCCAAAACTTTGACAATTCAAGTATTTTCCAATTGCGAAAATTTTTTTCCAAGACGGCGGTATCGATAAATCGAGCACCAATCAATCAATTTGTATGATTCTTCCACGAAAATTTAACACATACATCTGGCTATCGTGGTAACTAACCAATTTCCCACATCTTCAAAACTCTATTTGTTATCATTATATATATTACCAATTTTTCATCAAAATGTTCACTACATTCAGAACATTTTTCCATCGACAAATAAATTCATGTTTCAAAAATCCACAACTCCTGAGGCAAATCTCACAATTCAAATCCAAGATATTGTTCTATTCCTCTATAAATCCCACAATATCCTCAACTTCTATCACCACAGAAAGGTTCCGCCCCCAACAAAAGAAAAAAAACCAATCATCTTTCCTCTCGATCCTATTTCTCAACAATACCATCAACGCCTGAAGTCAAACACAACATCAACTGTTGATTCTTTTTCCAAGAAAAATTTCTATACAATCCAAACTCAATGTCAGAACGAGGGCAATTTTCTGTCCCCACAAAAATCCCAATAATAAATAAACCCCCAGCAACAAATCGAAATCTCAAAATAAGCAAGAAAAAAAAACAACAAAACAAAACAAAACTTAAGTCGAACGAAATTCTCTAAATGAACAAAAAGAAAAACATCATCTACAACAAAAACCTCTCCAAAAACAAAATCTCCACAATCTCCACAATAATTCCAGCCGCTTACGCTCCTTCACCCCCTACTTCATAATAAACCACCCTCACAAATAAAAATCCTCAACAAACCATAAAAAATTCAACCAAATCCCACATTAGCAATGTACACCCAAAACTCTTCTCCTCTTCCAAACAATA
>JAPYZF010000507.1:0-76089 GCA_030523045.1 Meteorus cinctellus | reverse complement strand
TGTTCACGCTGTTTTTTACTCTCCCATGAGTATAATAATAGGTAGAGTGGATAAAAATGGAAAATTCCCGACCCAGGCATAACTGGTGGTGACTGTACCGTGAGATTAATAACAGGCACATCAATGCAACGCAGCAGTGGCCGATTGCGGTACCAAAAATGCCCGCAATCATTTCAAACATCAATGTTTCGTTGTAATTCTGACGATTTCGGAACTCCCATTCATGAAATGATTTTGTTCACTTGGTGAAGTTTTAAAGTGCGCAAAACCCTAGATAGTTTTGACGACGTGAATAATCGTGTTTGTGGGGAATCATTGAATATGCCTGTTCATTGCCATGCACGAATTAGGGTGTAGTACTGCTCTACCAATGATCGTTATTCACAACAATGAACAGGTACATATGCATTGCATTTGCATTTATGTTATATGTTATGACTAAAATAATTTATATCGATCGATAATAGATGATCATGAACAAGGTAAAACGCACACACATTCAGGTGCAATTTGTGTCCAGCCATTTCCTATAAAGATACTATCGAATCATTGGACATTGGTGTTATATACTATATTGTGAAACGAAGAATTTTTATTTCCGCTTTTTTTTGCTGTCTTATAGCTGTAATAGTTCACTGAAATTACTTTCACGCGTTGTAGGGAGAAATTAATACCTGGCTGTGAATTATATAAAAATAAAGAGAATTTCACGCTGTTTTCATTGATATAAATTTAGAATTTTACTTTTGACGGAAAGTTTTCGAAAACAATTAAAAAAATCAAAAAGTCTGAGAAACGATGTGGTTACAAGAAAAACTAATTATTATTCATGAATTATCCTATAAAAATTGGTATCAGTAAAAACAAAAAATTCTAAAGAACTCCCAAAGTCAAAAACAATTCGTGTAGAACTTATAACAATTGCACAATTAATAACTGAAGGTAAAAAATAAAATTCTTATTTTTGAGACCAGCTGATTTACGGAAAAGTATAGAATGCCCGACCGAATAAGCGCGCGGCCCCGCAAGCAGTGGTAATCATTCAGTACATATTCAAAAGTAAGGGTAATGACAAATATCAGATAAATAAGAAAATAACTGATGAAAAAAATAATTAAAATATAATTTACTGGACGACGTGATTAAACTGTTGATTGATTTCGAAATTATTGAATATTGGCTGTGATGAATTCAATTTAACTGTAAATGTGTATCAAATGATTATCACTGCTTGCGGGGCGGCGCGCGCATTCAGTCGGTTATTCTAAACTTTTCCGTAAATCAGCCGATTCCAAGAATAAGAATTTTATTTTTTACTTTCAATTATTAATTGTGCAACTGTTATAAGTTCTATACAGATTGTCTTTGACTTTTTGGGTTTTTCAGAATTTTTGGTTTCTACTGATATCAATTTTTATAGGGTAATTCATAAATAATATTTATTTTTTCCTTATAATTATATCGTTTCTCAGACCCTTCGATTTTTAAACATTTTTTTCGAAGACTTCTCGTCAAAATGAAAATTTGAAATTTAAATCAATAAAATTAGCATGAAATTCTTTTTATTTTGTTATATAATTCATAGCCAGGTATTAATTTCCCCCTACAACGCACAAGAGTAATTTTAGTGGGCTATAATACTTGAACCATTCAGTATGACATCATGTGTAGTTAACAACCACATCATGCTGGAATCGCCAGTTCTCGTTCGATCACTGAAGCTAAGCAGCATTGAGCGCGGTTAGTACTTGGATGGGTGACCGCTTGGGAACACCGCGTGTCGTTGACTTTATTTTTTTTGATACGGACAATGAATTTTGGTTGCAATAACACTTGCTATGGATAAGCATTTCTCAATCGCACCTAGTCATCGCTTTAAATAGTCATGCCTACTCTACATAAGGAATAGAAAATGAATTTGACATTCATGTGTGCGCGCTCATACAGAAAGGCAGGGCCTCCTACACCACCCAGAATGAAAATTCGGGATCGTGAAAAACTACATGTTCTTGGAAATATAAGCAACATTTGCAAACGCTTTTTTTGTCATGAATGAAGTTATTCAATCTCATGTATCAGATTTTATATTGTGCTAAAAGAATACAGTATCAAAGTTGACAACTTTGTTTTAACAATCACTATATTCATTGCTAGATAAGACCGCGTGCAAGGAATGTCATCATAATATTGAATGAATCTTTCATTCATCGATGGAATATGAAATCTCTCCGCGTCCTGAAAATAGTCCATGAATGAATGTTGTCATGTTCGAAACATATACAAAAATGATAGAGCATTATCATAGATGCATTCGAAGTTTGCACCGTAAGAAAGTGAAAGCTTGCGGAAAATTAGCTGGATTTTCAAGAAATTCGGAAATACCTCGTAGGAAAGATAGTTTGTATACCGATTCTCATGGTGAAATCATGATGAAACTACCAGAAATTTTCCTGATCCTCATCATCTCGTCGAGCTTTTACTACGGGGATATTCTACTTTTATGGCCCAAATTTCGGATTTTTTTTTTTGGGCGCAGTAGGAACAAATCGGCGGATACATTTACCATACATTTTTTTCACTGAATTGATCAACCCTTTGAGAATACAAGGGAAAAGTGATAATAAAAACATTGAAAAATGCGTCCGATATGCGATACAAAATGAGGAACAAAAAAAAACTGGCTCTTCTAGTCGACATGATTCCAGCACTCCCGTTCACCTGAAACGAAATTTGAAAATAGATTTTTAATTGGAAAGAATTTCGATATAGTCGGTACCTCACAGGGGAAAACAAGTTTTTTTCACAAAATGGTAGATGTTGGACAAAAAAAATCATTTTTTCTCATTTTTTTCGCCTATGTGAATTTTTAATAATAGTAAAAATATATATTTGAGGATGATTGAGGATGATTGAGGATCTCGTAGAAAGGATGAGAAGGAATCATGTACTGTATGCCACGCTAAATTCTACTCAATCGGTTGGATAGAATTTGAGATATCATGTCAACTAGTTTGAAAACAGTGGTTTTGAGTAAAGCGCGTTTAAAGTTTGGAACCGTGGCGGTGAGTCATAGTTGCCGTCACTAAAATGGAAGTAACGCTGAGGACATTCCGAATTTTTAAATTGTTTCAGAGGATATATTTTTAAAGTCTTGAACTTTAAGAATATGGAAAAAAAAATAATCGATCGCCTCAAAATTTGAAAATAAAATACTCCCTTAGTCTGTATGGAAAATTTGGTTGGAAGAAATTCAACTACTACACCGTTGCTCTTGTTGAATAAATTGTAGACGTGGCATTTCATATGCCAGCAATCTATTGAAAGCAATTATGAAAGCAGAAGATGGAATATCATAGTGCAAATGGAATTCATAATGTCCGGAATCTCTCTGAAGGAAACGGGGGAGGATGCACTCTACTATGAACTACAATCGACCGACTGATGCTTCGATAGAAGTTTTAATTTTAAACATAAGATTCCGAATACATATTGAATTGTATTCATTTGCTGAATCAGACCATTAGCCTCACAAATTATAAAACAGTATTGAAATGAACACGTTGAACTTTCTCGATATTGTAGATATTTTCACTATACGCGCGCACTGTACAATACTGGGTATAACACTGTAATTTCATGATTCCTCACATTTTCGATGAAATCCTGCTATTAACTTATTTCCGGAGAACCAATGACATATGGAACAGAGAATAAAAATAATCAATATCTACATGCGAAACATGATATCAACGTGAAAAGAGTTTTAAGAATATCATACATTTTCAGATTCGACTGTAAAATAGAAATTATGAAGTACAAGAAATATTCTTCGTGCGATGCACTCTGGGTTTTTTTACACACCAATAAAAGGTGTATACCATATTATTATGGAATTTCATGATGAACTAGACCTGGAATCTGAAATGAGATCGTTCGTCGGCACTCTCCCTGCATACTAATACTAATTTCGAAAGTAATTTTCCATTAATTCAAATACATGATAACACCAATTGGACATATGATCAATGATCTGTTTTACCATCCATAACAGCCATCTAGCCGTGCCATTGAAGTTTTCGATAGCGATCCTCGTGCAAAATCACATTTGCACCTGATATTGGGTTCATAGTTGACTTAGTGGAAAAATATGAAGATAAATTCAAAATCTGAAATGGAAAAGTATCAACTCATTGCACTATGAAATGAAAGATAAGAGATACTACCTAATGAACTACCCAATAGTACTTTACCGAATCAGATATAAAATTGCCATGACTAATTTCGATTTAAACTGAAGTTCCTGTCAATTCGAACTCGAAAAATGTTAATTGTTGGAAACCAAATAAAATTGAGCAATCATTGGGTGGCCACAAAGTTCACCGAGTAGACATTCCTTACTTAAATATTAGTTACAAATTATAAACTAGAAAATATACTCTAATTAAACCGCGTGTTTGCTTGTTCAATGGGTAGTAGATTTCCCATTCAAGAAAGTTGTATAACCAAATACAATGAACCGCAAGGCTGGGAGATTGACGCAAGATTTATCCCCCACTTTACCAAATAGAACTGGAACTTCAGATACATTTCGAGGTCATGATCAATTTAGAATCAACTCATATGAAAGTTATATCCCCTTTAATATGTAGTTGACTTGAACATTCCAATATTCTGTTACTTGGTGCAATTTTCCAGTTGCAAATTTGTCCTATCAAAGCAAAACTCAATAAGAAGAGGAGTTATTGATAAACTGACAGATACCCAGCAATAATAGAACATAAATTAAAACTGAATTCAATTTAGTCATATTCTTACAACCACTAGCGAGAAAATGAAACGAATAATAATACAATCTCGATGGAAATGGCAGTGACAATAACTTCGTCTGATACATCAACATTGAATAGAACAGACGGTAACAGGGTAACACACCATGTACTAAAGAACAAGAGGGGAGGACATCTGCGCTCTCAGTACAGCGCAGCTAGTGTTAGGGAACATAACCTCTTTTTCCAACCCTTGAATACCCAAATAACCTCATCTCACTCTTCCCAATCTGTCGTCTCACATACGCCATATGCAACTTGGTGCTGCTGTACTGATGGTGCTGCTACCTTCCATACAAATCCACTTCAAGTCTTTCTCTCGTATCGTGCACTTACACTTGCATATGACGTGCTTCTCGTGTGACTGACAACAATGCAGTGGTGGGAGAGCTTATACATTTTTCCGTTTGCGGTCCTGCATTTTTCTTTCTTTTTTTCATCTCCCTCACAGTTGCCCATAGTTATCATGTAGTTTGGTGAGTGTGATAAGTTAAAACCGGGTTTGTACTTTCGCGCCGAGATAACTCTCATAGTGTACGTTTTTCTTTACCGTATGCATACACATTTGTATGTCCGCTTCTAAAATATTGTTTCACACATACTCACGTATTCACATATTCATTATCATTGCTCGAAATTGAATTACATTTTACAATATAGGTTAGGACGTCTATAACTACGAAAATTACGTCAGGAAACTGCAGGCTCTGATAATACAAAAAGCGCCTTCTCAGCCGGTGATGCGCAGCCAAGACGAGACGTATACGTCATATATATAATATCATGAAAACATTTCAACTTCTCCATCATCATCATCTTATGTTTCATTCCTCTCTTTCTCCCTCTTGCTCTCTCTTTCTGTCCTGTCGCGGACATCAGTGCAATTGTGCTGTGATTATTCAATCATGTCCAATCTATCGTGAAGACTGGTAAAGACTCTGAAGCTATCACCGCATACACATATGAGAAGGTCATTTTCTTTCTTTGATAGAAGGAGAGAGAGCGAGAGAGAAAGAGAGTTGTGTGTGCGTGTGTGTACGTGCATATATGTGTGCACCGGGGAAATTTTTGCAGAGAACAAGTAAAAGGTGTGTAGTTATAGTGTATATGTGCACATAGCCACGCAAGTTTGTGCGTGGATAAGAGAGAGGAATATAGTGAAGATACAAAGAGAAGAAAAGAGAGCAGCAGACTGATGTGTGTAGCGTGAACGCCCAGGTGAAATGTTCCCCGGAAGAGAATAACCTGCTTTTAAAAAAAAAGAAAACGCAAAATACAGTGATAAGATACGGGAATAAAAGAAATTATTTTAGTTTATAGAATAGTTATTATTGAATAGTTGGAACGAAACAAATGATTAATTATTGTGAGATTCATGTTGAAGTGATAATAGTAGGCCAAAGGTGAATGTGAACCAAAGCCCAGTGAATTTATGAAGATAGAAAGAAGCTGGGGCAGAAGGAAAGCCGGAAGGAACTAAGAGACAGCGTGAGAGAAAGAAAGAAAAAAATTTTGATAAATTTTGAAAATAAAGAAAAAAAAACGTGCCAAAACATAATTGACGGTGGTGGAGGTGGTGGGCAGGGTACATCAGCAAAGATGGCGGGCTCCTTAACCTGGTCATGTACTTGCTGTCTGAGATTTAAATTTAGTCCTGAAGAAATTGAACAGAGATATAAAAGTCAGGAGATTGATAGAATGTTGGAGAAAGATCGACAAATATTTCGACGACAAGTTAAATTATTGTTGCTTGGTGCTGGTGAAAGTGGTAAATCAACGTTCCTTAAACAGATGCGAATCATTCATGGAATCAAATTTGAGGTATGGATAGAGAATTTCAATAATTAAATCGGGGATGAAAGTTTTTCTACATGATCAATAGGGAGAATATGACGTTTTATTGATGAGGAAATGAATCATTATTTGTATTGCGTTAAATGATCTTTTTTTTTCATTTTTTTTTTTTTTTAGAAATATATATATCAAATGACAATTGTGTGGTCTGTTTCCCATGTATTCGTCCGGGTGCACTGAATCTAATGATATTCTGGAAGTTGACTTGTGACCATTGGAAGATGAATATAATGGTTACCATATTTTCATAACTTTTTTTTTTCAGCCGGAGTTGATCAAAGAGTACCAGCATGTTATTTACCAGAATATTATAAAAGGAATGAAGGTGCTGGTGGATGCTAGAGATAAATTGAATATACCGTGGGAGAACCCAAAAAACTATGATATTGGATACCAGCTGTTAAAATTTGAAAATACAATGATTCTCGATGCAAGATTGTTTTTACATTATGTATCATCGTTGCAGAGCCTTTGGCGTGACGCGTCAATAAGAAAAGCATTTGATAGGAGAAGAGAATTTCAGCTGGTAATAGTTATTTGCATGACTTGTCTTTTCAAGTTTCTATGTTATATATGTGTATGAATATAGTATTCAGATGATAATTAGTAATCCTTTTTTCCTCCATCTGTCAGTAACGAGCTCGAATGAATGAGAAACAGTTATTAGTGGATTTCATCGTTGCTATTATTGTTCTCATTTTTTCCTATTTATTTTCTGTTTATTCATTTTTTCTCCTCATATAAAACGCGATAACATTTGTTTCCCGCTGGAAAAAGTGGGTGAAATCTCATTCTTATCGTATTTCAACAATTCCAATCTTGATTCGAATTGCTTTATGATTTCGATTTCGACATTTCAGTATCGTTCATCAATGTGTCCTTTGTAATGAACGTTCTTTGTATTTAGTGATGATACTGGGAAATAAAGCCTAAAGTAGAGATAACCTACAAAACGAGAGTTTATATAATTGATAATGCTGTTAAATCCTCTTCCTACATCGTTTAGCTTTCAAATCTATATTTTATTTCTTATTTTTACTCTCTGTTGTGTTTGATCAGTGATAAAATATGAGTAATTTTCGATTTTCAGAGTGACTCAGTTCAATATTTCTTGGATCATCTCGAGAGGATTTCAAAGCCGGTAAAACCAAATTATTGTTGTTTTCTTTCTCTCATTATTCTTAATATTATTTCAATCAATCATTCGACTGGTATCTGATAATATTTTTTTTTTATTCGTAGGATTATATGCCAACGCACCAAGATATTCTACATTGTAGGAAGGCAACCAAAGGAATATCAGAGTTTGTGATTCCAATAAATAATATTCCATTTCTGTTTGTTGATGTTGGTGGTCAACGCTCGCAAAGGCAAAAATGGTATCAATGTTTTGATAGTGTCACTTCAATACTGTTTCTTGTCTCCTCATCGGAATTTGACCAAGTTTTATTAGAAGATAGGTATGTATAGCAAGATATATATACATATACATATTCTATATTTGTTTCTTTACATAAATTCATATTAATAAGGTAACTTTACGGATAATCGTAGTGGGTGACATATTAAAAAAAATAGACACATTGAAATCTTATTAAAATTTGATTAATTTCTTCGATTTTGGTTGTATGCTTGTGAAATTACTATTGTCCAACCTCTTAAACAAAAGCGTACTTCTGTACCTCTGCAACATCTTGTGCACATGAAATTTTTCAAAAATTTCTATCCCTAATGACCGATTCAGCAGATTTATTACTCCCTCAGCCACCATAGACTGTAAGAAACATAGATTAACGAATTTTTCTAATAAATGAACGGATCAAATTGAGGTTGAGGAATACTCTATGTTTGCAGTGCATACATGTGTTTTCTACTTCATTCAAGTCGATTAAAATAAACAAATTTGTTATATGGTTCTGAGATTATATCATACTACGATGTCAGTATTATATGTATCCATCAACTTGTCCTCTCACTGAAATGTTGAATATTCAAATACATCAATATTCGCTTTATTTTATACTACGTTTATTATTTTGCAGGAGGACCAACAGGTTGGAGGAGTCAAAAAATATATTTGATACGATAGTAAACAACATGGTATTTGGTGGCGTTTCGATAATACTATTTTTGAATAAAACGGATTTGTTGGAAAAGAAAGTAAGGTCACCGGACACGAATGTGAGCTGGTATTTCCCGCAATTTACGGGTGATTCACATTCCATTAAAGACGTTCAGAATTTCATTCTCGATATGTTCATATCGGTAAAAAGGGATCCACGTAAACCATTATTTCACCATTACACTACAGCTGTTGATACGGAAAACATTAAAGTGGTATTTAATGCAGTTAAAGATACGATATTGCATCGAAATTTGGAGTCATTAATGTTGCAATAAGTTAATCACATCGTTAATGAGTTTTCATGTATCAAGAATCATTATCACTGATTTCGAGGTAACGATATAGCTTTGATAAGACAATATGACAATTAACGCGATTAAGTACCACTCAATGGTGGCAAGAAGTGATTTACGATAAAAAAAAGGCTTCCTGAGACAATTTTTGAAGTATTTGTCTTGTATACGAAAGCAATACGGGGTATTTAGATTTTACTAATACGAACAATAGAAATATTTTTTCGGACAGCTTCGCATATTTTTTTCTCGATAATATACCCGAACGAACAAGAAAGAAGAACAGAAATTGAAAGTACGCTCTGAATCATCGCCTAAATGGTAGGCGATGTGTATTCGATAATATTTGATAATAGAATTTATATATTTATATGAGTGAAACAAAAAAAGAAGACTATTGTCATTTGTAGGTAGGAGATAAAAGCTTAATATTTGTTTCTAATGCGTTGTACAGATATTTAATCTAATTAATTAATCTTTGATGTTTTAATATGTTACGTTGAAATCGCGGTAGATATCTTTTTGGGCAGGTTATATATTAAAACCCATGGTGAAGTAGTAATTTATTTTTATTATAATATCATTATTTTTGGAGTAAGCAATTTTTAGTCTCGTATTTAATCTGATAACTGTGTCAAATAACAAAGGGAAGTGAAAGAAAGAAAGAGAAACCAAATACTAGATCCATGCCATACGAACCAAATGAGTGCGCTAAACCAGTTTGTGTTCAAATTTCCAATTGGTGAAAATTTAAGTTCATTGTTGTTCATTGCGCATTTTCCGTTCTGATGTTGCCGATCTACACACATATTAATGTTCATTTATATGTATGAATTTTTTTTCCTATCATACTAGCGTCACATTGAGCACAAAAACCACTATACATTGATTTTTTTCGGCAACACGTGAAGAAAAATGACCCATCGTGTATGGTTTTTATTCAGAAATACTTATATTATTTCTCACGATGTTAATCAGTATTAATGGGACGTGTGTCGATCGCCTGCTGTTGAATATTTCATTCTATTGGCTTTTTAATTTATTTAACGATGGCACTCAGATGAAATGATGAAAATACTACTAAATATTCTGGGCGTAATGAGTTTGACCTGAAAAAAAAAATGAAACATAAAATTATACAATCTCGTATGTGCTAAACATTCACGCTTTTTTTTTTCTGTATTTGTTTTTGTTCCACCGCTCATTCTCACTGTTGAAGTGCCAAACCACACTGCTTTTTGTTTTCGCAAGAAAACTTTCCTACGTTACATTCACAATCGTAAACATCCATTAAAACATATTTGCACGTGGTATGAACAATAAAAAACTGTATATAAAAACCAAAGAAGGCAACGTTGAAAAAAAAAAATAGAAAGTTCTATGCATTGCAACTCGCTGAAACGAAATTAAGAAGATAAATTCAGAGGGTGTGGAGATTTTCGATGCCTTGATTTTTATATAGAACGTAGATATTTATCATGATTAGAGAGAAAAATTGGTCTATTCTTGGAATTGAATATTTTATTACATTCCTGTAGATCTAATTGGGTCCTGTTTATATAACTATTTTATAGTGCCTAGCTAGTGGCGAATAGAGAATTTTTATATACCATGTCTACTATGTGCGCCTTTTACGGGGGAAAAAAATACTTTTGAATTTCTTACCGAACAGAATTTTATAAACCAATATATTCGTAATGGACAGTTGAAATTTTTACATGCTGTTTACATGTTTGCATGATATATGTTTGTATGTCGACAAAAATGATCAATAACATGTGTTTTCAATTTAATAAGTGTCGATAAATGTGGCCAACGATTTGTGTAGCATTTTTATAGAGATATTTGTACTCCGTGATATGAAAACGTATAAATTGAAACAGGAGAAGTGAGAATTAGTGAGAGAAAAGGCATAGCTCGATTCATAATTTTGTATTAGAATGAAACATTAAATTGAATATAGAGCAGAGGTTACTATACATAATCGCTTGAATATGGAATTATTGATGATTGGAAATGAATAGAGAGCGTGTAAACGCTGGAAAAATCCCAGGCCAGAAGAGCTAGATTAGTGGAATATCTGCTTGTTTTTGTTTTTGATGTTAAAGACGATAATTATTGCATTGCCGATTCAAAGTTGGTCTTGAATATTCATGAGACATTTGAATGGATGTGCATCAATATAAGGGAACTAATGAAAAAGTAGAACAAACATTGACAATACTACTTGACACTCGAAAATGAAATATATACTCCAAACATTTATCAAATTGCTTAAATCCTGAATTTTTCTTTGAATTTTCAATCTATTGGCTTGAGTTTCCAGTATAAAATTCTCTATATCTGAGTACAAAAGCTTTATTTCGTTACACTATGATTCACATTTTTATGTATATGAACTGAAGTACGTAGAAATATTGTGCCTTTTTATATATTGTATATTTTGTATATATAATATTTTACATGTATTATTATTATTATTATTATTATTATTATTACAATCATTATTATTATTACTTTTATTATTATTATTATTATTATTATTATTATTATTATTATTATTGTATTGATATAGAACCGCAACATGAACACAAAATAAAATCATAATAGAATTCTTTGATGTGCTTTCAATTTCTATTTCAAACGTAAGGAGTATGAAACGGAAAAAAATACTATTTCGTACCAGACCTCGCATAAATCCTGGCAGAAGCATAATAGCAACTATATGAATTCTTTCATAATTGACAATGATCCGATGATAGTTTACTGAAAAACAACCGGCGTTAGATGATTATTAAACGTTTGGATGATTTATAGTTTGAGGCACAGCGGTGTCTACTTTTCTGCTTCACCAATTTGTGCCAATTCGGAAAGAAATTTGAATCGCATGTTTCCAGATGTTCGGGTGTCAAGAACATACAAAAGCTAAGATCTCTGTCTTTTATTTGTCTTTTATATTGGGAGTAGTTTGAGTGATCACTGTTGCAATCCAAATGAATAACAGAAGTGGGAACTGTTATTTGCATCCCAGAAGTTATTCATTATTGTTCAATAGTGCTGACTGGTTCCACTATGATAACGCATGCGACAAACGTCACGAATTCATTACACACTCTCAAGATGAACTCCAAGAAGAGATAGATGGGATTATTTGAATGCGCACATTTTACTACTGACCTGTACCTGGAGTTCGTGTTGAGCTCCTTGTGCCACTTAAATTTCAGAGCTTCCGATAATCGAAAAATTTTTAATTTCACTTCTTTATCGTATAATACATGATAGACATTCTTCATCGTGATAATACTCTTCTTCTTCCCCATAACTTTACGCTCCACATTTTTACATCGACATCGATGGTCACCAATGATGGAACTCAGTGAAAAATATAAAAAAAAAATGAATTCAAGGATTGCTAATCTATAAAGCGTCGAGTGACTTTTCCTCATTCAGAGTCGCGTACCATATTCCTACGAGTAGAGCCAGCAATGTCGATACATACTTTTTCGAGACTCTACAATACGGCACAATCATAGAAAGTATCCACAACTTCCTGCAGACTCAACTGGAAATATCGATTGAGTACTACTCGCGTGATATGCTACTGTACGGAGATGTGATGAAGACTAGTGACATTCAACTCAACATTAAACTGATTAGATAAAATAAAATGGGTCGTTAATTGAAGACAAATCACCTAAATGATGAGACGTTGACAGAGTGAGACCTTGTTCTGTTCTAGATGTTTGTTTCTTCTGTACAATGTTGAGAAGTCTCCAAATACACGGTCATTCATAGAGAGGCTAAAGAATCAGTGCAGTGTGCATTTTTCCTTGTTCTTGTATTCTACGCCTCAATATTGAATGAAAGGCCCTTAGAATTGCGAGAAAATACATTTCGAAATCTGCCATTGATCATTTGAAATCGTTGGAAAAATAATAAAATCGTGACATCCACATTAAACTTATCGTAAATAATTTCATTCAACTTGATAAATCCTCATAAACAATTCGTTCAATTTCCTTGAAAAAATGCAATTTGATCATAAGGATGTATGGGATGTGGCCGAGCAATAGAATTTATCTCAATATTTAATATTTTTTAATATATTCTCAGTACATTATCTAAACATCACATTGGTATATTTATTATTATTATTTTGTCGTTATTATTATAATTTTAATTACATGATTATTCACTGCTTTTATATTGTTTGAGATTATATTACAGATTATGTACACGTTGGTTTCCTCGCTCAACTTCAAAGGTTACGATTTTTGGACGTATCAAAGGAGAACGTATAAAAGTGAAAAATAAAAATAATATTTTTTTGTTGCAAAAAACAAAACGCAATACATAGACATTTTCCCTTGTTTCTTGAATAAATTCCGTAGTATCAAAACACATCTGAGTCGTGGCAATGTATAAAAATACCTTGTAAAAACTTGTGATATTTCAGAATTTTTGCTTATAAAAAAAAAAAGGTGAGAACGTGATATTAGATATCGTTCCATATCATAAGTTTTTGTCTAGTTTGATATACTAGTCGAATCCGGATCCGAATATAGATGTGACAGTGAGAAAAAAAATGAATCGGGCAATCACACTGAGTCATGGACAAATTTCTATAAAGCTCAATTAGTACTTAATTTCTATAGGCAGATCTATTATGATTCTTCATTTCTCAATGTTTACATTTCATTATCAACTAAGATCGCTAGCACCAACGAACTAGACTTATATCGTCTTCCTCAGTGACTACAATTACAATTATCACGAATTTCCATTCATTCGTATCGTGTGTAGGAATGATCCGTGACAATTATAAAAAAAAAAATTACAATTCTAATTCTTCGGCAGTGCGAGACAGTCGATGATTGTCGATACGTCGACGTTGACTCCGACGTACTGCGTCTGCTCTTCTGTACGGCTCTGATCTTAACCCAAGTAAGATATCTTCAAGTGCACCATTGTAAACTTCATCCTGTTGCAACAATTTCTTCTCGTGTACCAATCGAGTTTTATTCTTCAACTCATTAATCACCGCATCCTGACAGATAAATGGATAATCATAAAAAATTTAATAAATATGCTTTTTACGAGCCGGAAAAAGACAATTTGTGTAAAAAGAAAAGAAATATCTAATGTAACATTCGATTAATTTTTTCTCTCTCTCTCAAGCAACATCAATGCAAGCTTTCGCATGGTGCTTTGTTTATTTTCTAGCGCTATATTCTGCGATATCTAACAATTATATTGGTAGCAACAGTGACAGATGTGCATGGATTAATAGTTACTGATATAAAAAATAAAAATGAATAAGTAAATAAATAAGTGAAAGTCAATGGATAAGTCAGAGAGATAGAGAGAGGACTTACATGTTGTGAATTGTTTTGCTACAATGTTACGTTCTGAGCTCCAGTTCATTGAGATGACGGTGTAACAGTGTCTTGTTCGTATTACAGCAAAATTTCGGTGACTTTAATTGACCCAAATAAATATGTAACAAATAAGAACAATGTCGTTTATTGAGACATCGATAACTCTTTGTCATACTTTTTATCTTTCAATTTATCGATTTTTGTTTGCTTTCATCAACGAATAATTGGATATTGAGGTAGATTATATAACACTCAAAAAAAAAAACTCACAGTAAAGTATCACACGATACCAATTCAGAATCATTCATAACAATTTTACGCACATGCTTGTAAAAATAGCTAGTATAGATCATGCGTGTCTAACTAATGTCCAATCTCTTCAAACGTCGATTTTCATGATTGCGTCAAATGTATTAAATGAGTATGGTGGAAAGGTTATTTATAGAAGATGTTTTCCGAATTCTAAAGCAAAATATTCTGAATATAAAAATAATTAGCATCTGCAGACGCATTGAACAGCGAATAAAAAAAAAACGAGCATTGATGTTCTCAGAGAGAAAATGCCAAAGCTTTCTTATATTTTAAATAAAAGTACGATTGAACGCTCACAATAGTGAAAGCCGTAGTAGCATGCCGCATATAATAATATATGTATGTACACTTTTGCATACACTTTCAATACAAAACACATACCTGTTGCTTCTTTTGGTTAAGTTTATTTCGTTTAATAACTTCCTCGGATGTGTTGAGTGCATCGGCTGCCGCCGCCTCGAGTCTTCGTCTCTGCTCATTCTCCTGATCCGCTGCCTGAAATGTTTTATATTTCATTATTTAATCAATTATAGACGGGAAATATTTTTTTTTCGTGTATGAAAATATATTTTTTTGTGTATAAAAAATTCAAACCTTAAAAGCTCTTGCGAATCTAACGAGCAAAGAGAAAAATGTATTGGCATCCGCTTGTCTCGGACTCTCGCCAAAAAATTCGACGCACTCACGGAATGCTTCACTTGCTGCTCTCGCATCAGATTTTAAACGTCGCAATTTCTCTTCTGAATTGTTTAGGAAGTCCCGCAACACGGTATTATGTTTCTCCTTACCACGTAGCTCAAATTCTTTGCGTACTTGATCCATACCCTTCTCCAATTCATGTACGTCTGTTGTAATATTCTCCAGCGACACTGAAAAAACAGCAGCGTTTATTTCACAGATCCAACATTTATTATGTTTACTGTTTCCCTTAGCAATTAAATTCTTTTGACACTTACCTGTTGCAGCTTTATCAATGTACATCAATTCCGACTCGAAGTTAATTAATTCAGGAAATTTGAGTCTGATAGTGGCAACGATATAATGCAATAAACACATTCGTTTATCAGTCGATTTTGTATCTAATAATGTATCCAAACTTTGGAGTTTGAATCCATATGCTGGACCACGCTTGCTACTATTCAAATAATTTCCAAATGCAAGAATTATTTCCAAAACAGCACGCAATTTTTTGGAGCATTTTACTGTACTCGCAGCAGATATCACAGCATGAATTTGTGGTGTTATTAAATGTATATTGTCGAAGAAATTTCCAATATAATTCATTATTGAAAGTTTAGTGGATATTCGTTCAACTTTACCCAATTGCATGAGGAATTTATCTTCTTCTGTCAGTAAATTGACATTTTTCTTCTCGATGATGTATTCGCGGTACGCTTTGATCTGAAAATGAACGTCGAAAGCAATGAAACTATTGTAATGAAAGACGAAAAAATAAAAAAGAAAAACGCCACCACCACCAATAATATCGACAAATTTACCTCTTGGTCAGTAGGTACCATGCGTTGCAGAAGCTCAACATTCTCGAGGGAAAGTACTTTCAAATCCAGGGCATTGACCGCTGTTATAACTTTTTCTATCGGCATTTCCATCTTCCTTCTCGATATCGCTGAAATGCAACCATAAAAGTGTTACATAAAATTATCAACGAATCATTATTTCAATCAAAGTGCTGCTTCGTTATTATCATGGGAAAAAATATGTTTACCAATATTCCGTAATCTGGTGTGTTCCAACAATGACACGTTTTCTGGTTTTTTGAAACGTTTACTCGGAAAACTTTGGAGTCCATCGATTTCATTTGTACCATTGGCAACGTGTCCACCCATACCAATTTTGAATCGTTCTTCGAAATCGGAGAAATCAATATAATTATGCAGTCTATCATCATCAAGTTCATTGAATATTGTACCACGCACTTGATTAGGCTTCAAAGCGACCCAATTAAGCGTGGGGAGTTTATATTTCGTTTGTACCTGTATATTACCAATGAATCAATACATTATCACGTCATTTGGGAATCGTATTCACCTGGGAAACATAATACTTGTATAGATATGGAATAAATAACAAACCTTCCGTTTGATGGTCATGGCGCCATCGGGTGCTTGCATCATACCAGCAGGAGGTGGTGGAATAGGCACAGGTGGTGGTATTTTATTATCTCCAGGTGCCATAGGCGCCATTGGTGGTGGCGGTGGACATGGTGGTGGTGGTGGAGGAGGAGGAGCTGGCGCCGGAGGTGATAGTACAACATCACTAACTGGTGATGTCGACATTGTGGACGATACAACATTCTCCGAGGTTGGCGATGTTGCTGGTGATCCATTTCGTAGACTAGCAATTGTCGAGCCTTTGGTAAGTGTGCCCGTAAGGGTTTCCAGTTCGATGATTTTACTTTCAAGTACGCTTTGACGTCGCGCCGAGTCTTGTTTCTGTCTTTTCAGTGCTGCGAGCTCTTCTTCAACCATTCGACGCGCTTCTAATGCTTCAACATATTCTACCTTCATTGCACCGAGCTCCGTCTCCAATTCCGCCAGTTTTGCTAAAGATTCACGTTCTAATTCCGTCATCCTATCGTGCGCCTTTAAAACAGGTGATAAAGTAGAATTAAATTTTTTTTTAAAACTTAATTATTTGATTATGAAGATTTTTTGGTTATAGAGCTCTTTCAGATTGATCCAATATTTTGCAATCATTGGAGTACACACGATAACTTGAATGGCAATGATATGGGAAATAAAGAAGCGAAGGCTGGCAATTAATGTTTGGAATGAGTAGAATCGTTTGGAATGGAAAATTGTTGAAAATTTTTTTGGTGAAAATACATAATGTGATTCACTGTTTTGTGCTTTATGCATACGTATTGGAGATTTCGTATTCTCATACTTGAGAGGAAATAAACTACACCCCCGAGGTGATTTAAATCAACTGAAAATATTTTTAGAATTTTAGAGATTAGTTCAGATGATGGAGTTCAATGGGGCAAATTTACTTCAATGTTATCAAAGTCCACATATAATCATAAAACCAAATGAGAAAGTGGTTGATTCCTAAACAATACCCACGAGAATAGTCAACGCCTATTGAATGATTCGATTCGAATGTTCAATAAGATAACCATTCGATTGACAAAATGACAAATTACTCGCAGAGAAGAAACAATAAAAAATGAATGTAAAGCTTTGACTTCAACGAGAATTCATGAAATATTTTGAATACGTACATGGCCAAGTTCATCCTCCAATTCAGCTACTTTCTCTAATGCTGCAGTCTTCGTTTCACTGTCCTCCATCAAGGCAGCTACATCAAATACATTATCTAGATAAGCCGAGATTTGAACCTATAAATTTTATAATTATTATTTCAAAAAATAAAATCAAATATTAAAATAAAATTATACACAAATAAAACGAACCTGCAAATCTTCGCTCTCTGTATGCCTAAGTTTCTCCAAATATTCATCAAGACCAAGTTTTGTAAACTCATATTGTAAATGTACTCTAAAATTCATATCCTCCACTGAATGTACTACAATATTAACAAATTGCATACATGCAACCATAAATTCAATATGAAAATTATCATATTGTGTAAAATATGCCATCAAAGTTTCAAATCGTTTTCTTTCGCTGCATACTTCTTTGAAGTTATCAAAGGCTGATAAAATAATTTCATGTCCACCCTTTACAAGACAAATAGCTGCTAATAGTTCAAGTACGAGCGCTTTTGTCCTTAAACTTTTGTGAATTAAACTTAGCGCAATGCAATTAATTGCTTCACGATGTTGGATAACCATGTTGAATCCATACTGAAATAATGCATCCATAATTAGTAATGTGGTTCGAATAAGGTAATGAAAACAGAACAAAGAAGAAACGAGGAAAGAAAAAATAGAGGGAGGGTGGATATATAATTGATTGACTCACCTTATTATTCATGATCGCACGCATACAGAGTATGCATACGTGAATGTCGTCCTTAGCCTCACCCATATTGAGACGAGCAACATGTCTCGAACGTCGTTTCACACCAGGGCTGTCTTTTAGCTCATGAAGAGGCGGCCTCAAGCATCCGTTATTCAACGTCGCCGTATTCTCAACGACACCACCTACATAAAATTAAATGCCAAGAGTCTTTAACCATTCGACCTTTTGCCCATGCATGTGCACTTATAATGTAACAAGTAAAGCGTACTAGGCAAATACCAAACTCACTTGTCTGTATTTTCTCCTCAGATTCTGTTCTCGACTCCATTAAACGTTGCTCATGCCTCATCATCAATAATCTAAAGCTTAAATAATCTATGAGTGCATCCAATCCCTGATTTTCCTCATCCAAAAATTCTCGTACCCATCTGTAAATAGTTTTTTGTTTTCATTATTACTCGGAATGGTAACATAAATATGGCACGGAGTTTAAGAATAATATTAAGCACATGGTGCTGTATATTTTGAATATTTCGCACGCACTTTTCTTTAATATTTTTCATTTATGAAATTTATTTTTTAGCTTACTCAATATGATTTGTGCGTAGAGATATTTCCAAATCTCTTAGCACTTGTGTTGACGTTGATTCACCAACCATTTTTCGTTTCTGAAAGAATGTAAGGAAACGATACGACTGTTTGATAACTGTTAGTTTATATTTTCATTGAAAAACTTCCCATATAAATAAAACGTAGAAGAAAAGTCGAATAAAAATGGGACAAGTAAGAGAAATGAATGAAATAATAATAAATTTCATACGACATTGTTGTCCTTTATGTTGATGATGACGTATGAAGGTGGTACCAAAACAATTACTTACTCGATGGCTTCTTGAAGCCTTGGGGTCCAAATAAGTCCTCAACTTGGCGAGATAATGAGATGGTGGATCCTTAGCTTGGACTCTCTCCTGAAAACAAATGAATATTCATGATTTTCTCTTCATTCTCTGGGTCGTCTCATTCATTATTTTGTTGCATGTATATTCAACTGAAAATAAAAATGAATGAATTTTCGGATAAAATAAAGTAAGAAAAGAGTAAAAGGATGAATAAGATAAAAAAATAAAGTAAACTTAGAGAGAGGAGATAAAAATAAATAGTGGCAACAGGATAAAGACAAGGGCACTCTCTGTCTGATTTGCTTTCGTATGTGTGTAGATACTTTTCGTGATCAGAGTTTGAAAGCAGCTGCGACTCATGTCGACTCCCTTCATTCATTATATGTCTACATAATACATTTGAACATGAATACATATAAACATAATGTGTATGTGTCATATCCAGACAGAATTGCATTCATGAATCGGAATCGGAATATTGCACTTGTATTGAAATGTGTGCAATTCACACGACAGGGCCTCTCTTCAATTCTCATATTTTGCTTCGATGCCACGCGCGTGTATATATAAACGTTTAGTCCGGCTTCCCACTCGAGTATTTCGTTATGTGTATGGATGTATATATGGCGCATTGGGCCCGCGTGGGTCGCCCACAACGTTATATATGTATGCACATAATTTGTGGGTTCTTGGAATCGACTTATTTTGAGACGACGAGGGAGGAAGAGGCAAGAAACCGTCTAAACCAAGGTCTTTCATCCTTTTTATTATATTTTTTCATCCTTCCTCTCCCCCGGTCGATGTTCGATTTCAGGGGCCTGTCCATTTTTTTTCGTGGCTTCCCCGAAATTCATATGAATCATCCTTTTGTCGCTAATTTTCACTAATCGAAAGGAGTCTGTGATGACGCGATGATAGGTGACGGAGATAAACATTTTTCTCAAGGAAATAGAAGGGAGCTGTGAAGATTTTTCTTTTTGCTCTTTTTTTTTTGCTTTCTCTGTTGAACTAAAACCGTTGTATTTTATGGTATAATAGCGCGGCTTGCATTACATCCGTCTCGTGTTACGCACATGCTCTCTGAAAATATACAGGAGCAAAGAGTAAGAAGCTGATGAACATGGCAAACTTACGCCCGTCAATATAATATCCGAAAATGCCAGATTAAATTACGTGGGTCCCGCATGTATCGTTATAAGACATAAGGAAGAAAGAGACGAAATAAAATAAAATGAAAAGCATTAATAAAATAAACAGAAGCCAATGTCAAGAGTGAGTACTCTACACCTCTATATTATAAAGTGACCACAAAAATATATGTACATGAATACACGATATTTTATCTTTAATTTATATATATATGGGGCCTTTGAAATAACTTTTTGCGCCACGAATGGAATAATAATATAAAGACGAATGTAATCAGTGGAAGAAATGTCGAGCTCGTGAGCAACTTGAAAATATTTATATTATATGCATCTCGTGACTTCTATATACACACACATACACAACTGTACACCACAGTAGCGTTCGCTTTTATATATACATGTGATATGTGAGAATATAAAATGGGCAACGGCGAAGAAAAAAAAGATATAAACCAAAAGAAAAAAATCAAATGTATGCAAGACTGTGCGATGAATTTGTTTGTCTGTTGTCCGCACGTTTTCACTCTCTTCTTTGAAGTTTTATATGTGTAAACAGTAGTCTGTCTCGACGTCCATGTATTTCGCTAATGCCTTTTTTATTTTATTATTCCATTTTTTGTTTTATAGTCCTCTCCTATATATCCATATACAGTCAAAGAGAACGAGACTCAAGTTTTATCTCGTTCGGGAATGTATTCACTGAATATAGAGTTGAAAATTGTGAAACATCATGGCTATGTCGGTTGCATTTTATTTATCAAATTAATTGACCAATAATTTTCCATTTCTTCTAGTTAGTAATATCCATTCATTCTTTATGCATTCATTGAATTATTTCTTTCTTTCTTCTGCCACCCTATTGCTCAAAATTTTCTGTATAATTTCCTCTTGAGACGATCCTTAGTTTGCTACCCACTTCATAAAATGTATGTGTAAACATATATATATGACTGAGGGGATCTCGTGCGCGAGAAGATTCCGCTATAATAAACCATAGCCTATACCTTCTCTTGCTTCATTTTTTTTACTGCAGCTGGCATAAGGCAATGTGGATATGACTTCTCGTTTGGCTTTTGAAAAATAAAAAGAATGAAAAAATATAAAAGAGGGGATAATGAACGAGCATAGAGTTTTTGGTGCTCAATGTTTTTCAGACCGTGACAGCATCAACGTTATTTGGACCCTCTGCTATTCAATTATTATATTGTATTGATGGAAAGAAAAAAATATTATAAAAATAGAGCCATTTTCAATTAACGTCAACTTATCAGTATGAACAAACAACACTTGATTAATGATTGATTTTAGCATGATAATGTAATTCAAAAATTGAGAGTCCTTTTGATTTTTATGACATGAGAAGAAAGACGTACATAATATATAATGAAACGTGAATGACAGAACATTTACTTATGGTGTGTCGACTCAGTATACGTAATTTGTATAACATAATTTGAATACTGAAGTAGACTGAAAAAAAAAAGGAATTTGTATGAGAATAAAAGGAAATTAAATGCATGAATAAAAAAACAAAATGATTGCACTGTTGATAGAGGCGCGTTCCGCCTTGGGGAGTCAGTTACACTTTCACCCGTTCAATTATGTGGTGCCAACGCTCTCTTATATGTACGCCCTGACATATCCGTCTCGTTTTTTTTTTTTTTTTTTTTTTTTTTCATATGTGATATTTATCAGATGCAAGACACATTGACTACAATATATACACCTGAAAAAATACTGATTTGAATCAAAACATTATGAATTGGATTTTAAAAATTGATTTTGATACTCAAAATAGAATGGGAAAAAATTTTATTTCATCTGTATGATGTTCTTAATATTTGAAAGACAATAGACATTTAGTTTTATTATACTGCGAAATTTTTCGATATCTGGTGAGAGTTTTTTGTTGTTATTGAAAAAAATATTTTTCCTGCCGATAAAGAGAGAAATCGGAATTTCAATAATGTGTATCATAAGCAAAAATGCTGATCGTAAAATTAGCGTACGCGATGTCAAAAATTACTTTTTATTTTTTCCCCAATATTAGCATTATCTTACAAATTTTGTGCGCGAAATTATCTGAATATTCGAGAGGTACAATTCACAGCACTGATTCCATTCATTCATTGGTGATTTCATTAGTTCGACAGGTTTTCATGCTCTGTTATGGGTTGAAAGAACGAAAGTGTGAAGCCAACTCAATTGGTTCTACTTGAACCAAACTGTATATGGACTCTTTACTGGGCCTCAGATACTAATTCAAACTATTAAGAACGAATTCCAAATTTGTAATGTGAAGAAATAAAGTTGTTTCACTGGCTATTTTCCAACAAATTTGTATCTATCTATTGACCGCTGCCGAAATACTTTACCCAAATGATATTCAACCACCAGTCCACAAAAAATTCGTCTCGATTCAATTTCTGTATAATCAATATATTCGTTCCAATTAAGGACTCACACAATTAATGGAATACCATGGAAGTTTGTGTTCCAAATATAAAAACCGATCAGAATGCCCATAATTAATCTATGGAAGTACACCATGAGGGTCGGAAGGCCCGTTCCAAATCTTCTTTATTAGACAACTTCTCTATCCCATATTCAATTACTCAGATGATCCAAAGTAAGACGAAAACATCAGCCATCAATTTGAAAATTTAATGTTGAATAGACTAAGCACAAAATATAGTCCCAATTAGAGTTAAAAGTTTGTCCCGAATTAAAATTAAACCACTCATCATCCCAACCACTCCCCGTATGATTCTAGTGTACACAAAACGCAATTTCCCCGAATGAATATATTTGAGATAAAAGAGAGTACATCTGTACTCGAGAACAACACACTTTTTGATGTGTTTTTTCTTTGTTATTGTAGAGGGTTCAGAGAGGATATCGAACAACAAAAAACTCATGGGACCCGCATCTGTCGACACGAGATGAAAGAAGAGAATGAAAATAATCAATAAAAAAAGAATAAATGAATAAAATGAAGGAAACGATGCAGAAGGTTGGCAGCAATAGCGGTAGCTGGAGAGGAGAGGAGGAAAAAATATCTGATGAAAATGATTGAGTCAAAGATTGAGCCCGGTCTGTGTACAATCAACGGTGCGAAAAAGGGTCATTGAGTGTGTGATATTACGTCATTCATTGCATGTGTATATTGTTGGGCTTTCTACTGCTGCTGCTGCTGCTGCTGCTGCAACTGATGAAAACAGAAATGGCGATAATAACGACTACAGACAGAATTCGCATATACAACACATAAACGTCGTTGTTGCATGTCCAATTCTCTTGCACATGGATAATGATGCAGTTACGCATCATGCCAATATACTCACTTGGTCACATATGATGTCCCACTTTTTCTCGTTGTCATACTGTTTGAGAAGTTTTGCCTTGTCCGGCGGCAAATCCATGGACGCCTGTAACATAAATTATGTAGATAAACTTTTGAACTTACTGATAACATTTATTTGAAACAGTAGAGAAAAAATATATTTCAGAATAAACAGTAGTGAACACAAAAATGATTGAATATGTGTGTGTGTGTACGTGTGTGTGTGATAGACTTTAATGATTTCATAAATATAAATATCAGTGAATCATGAGGACAAATAATAATTATCATCGACTGACGGATGCGGAAGCAGTTATGACATCATTTTACTCTGTGTGATGTAGTACAGGGTCTGTATAACGCCTTTGTGAATCTGATGACAGACCAACCATTACTATTCAAATGTGAAAATCAATGTTACTTGAATTTTTTAATTTTTCTTCATCTTCGGAGAGAATATTTGTAGAAAGTAAGAAGTGATGCATAACACATAAATTGTTTTATGTTTGTTTTGGATGGCTGAATGTAGTATAATTCTTGGTAGGTTTACCTTGACTCAATTCATGGTAGCAAAACTGATTCGTCTCAAGTAAACTTTGTATTGATTTAATCCTTTTTAGTTATCAATTATCGTCTTTATTTCGTACGATGAAATTGGTGTATGTGGTAGTATACCACCGGAATTTCAAGTGCAATGTTCATCGTTTACTTTCCCATTATCAATTTTGGTTTGGACGATGAATTACTTTGAGAAGAAAACAGTGGGAAATATTCTAGGAATTGACTTTTCTCTATTGAATTAAATCAATCTATAAATTATGTTTATTAATATAGTTGAGAAGTTCTACATTCTCAATGAATATTCTATTCTCTTATACACAATTTAATTATAACGAAATAAAATATTTTTGTTTAATCGGAGCCATCACTTTCATTTTCACAAATTAATTCTTCCGCATTCCAACGAACATTTTCATGTGCAATTCTCGAAATAGTTGAACTACATTTGTCAGAAACCGCATAAAATAAAAATCCCGAGATTTTAATGACCACCAATTGTTGTTTTAATTTTAGAAACTCTCTGAATCATTGGGATATTCCATCTGTCCTTTTTATCCCCATGAATTATATACACATACACCATCATGAATTTCATTACATTATATAATAATCTCCGACAAAAACAATTATGATGGTAGGTACGCGACGGCTTACAAATTTATTTCACATTTTCATCATCATCATCGTCATTTTCAACTAATTGATAATTTACTAAATCTCCTATGGGCAATTACCAACGAATAAATTCCTTAGATAGACATACCATGATATTCTTCTCAAGACCAATACATCCATCAACATTCAAACATGATACGTCATATTTTTTCTATCAATGAATGAAATTGATGGAACCAGCTGTAATGAAAAAAAGAACAAAAAAACACAAAAAACTACATGTCAAAGTGTCAGTAATGTCGGTACTGGCTCTTTTTTCAAGGTGCACTTAGCGCGAGGCAAACAACTCAAGTATATATAATACCAAGTATGTATATAGCATAGTGGTTTTGAATGTGAAGTGAACTGACACGCGAAGAGAGTTTATAACCTCTGAGTAGTAGGTAAAACGACATATCAGTCGATAAAGTAACTTGACATGGCTTTGGACTAAGAAGGCTTTTTAGACGCAGTTAAAATATCGATATTTTTCAACCGACGACAATAACACTTGTAAGAAAAGAACAAAAATTTTTTTAAATATAATAGAATCGATACAATTCGTATTTTATCTTTAGATTTTAAACAACTGGAATTTGTAATAAATGCATGGTAATATTACGAAGATAAAAGTATATACCATAAATAGTCATCAATCATTTCCGTCACTAGTGTTAAAAGTGCATTAATTATCTATGTATGAATATATCAAGTATGATTGAAGGGAGACAAGAATGAAGTATCCCATAAGAAAAGGGTGTCATTGTGATGAACTGAACCAGACGGAAATATGTGAAGATAAAACATGTAAAGTTGGAATAGATAAGATGCAATGACATGGTTAAGTTTGACAGTCGATCCATTGTAACATTGATTGAGAAAAAACATTCGTGGAAAAAAAAAGGAGACAGTCGCAGTCTTGTAAACGTCACACATTGATGATGACTGAGTTGACAAATTATTCTTCAACACTCTGTATATAGTCTCACAAGTTATACAGGAGCTCTACGTGCCTCAGCATATAATACGATTTATAGAGCCTCCTTCACATACTACAACGTGCACAGCATCAGTAGAGTAGTTCAAATGCATGGGAAAGTCTACCGTCTATTTTTCCGTCATCTTTTTTTTTTTGGTTGAAATTTAAAACCTTCACTCAATTTTCCCTACAGAATAATTCGTAGAAAGCCTATTTCTATACACTTTCCTCGCACACATAATCACACATATTCGTATCTGATTCGTCTATATATAATATTCATGTTGAGAAATTCAAGAGCTAATACAAATTTATCGTGAGAAGAAATAAAAATAAGATGCATAAATAATCAACCGTGAAAGTGTAATCGCTTTACTTCGCATTGTCCTATTCCTACACATTAATTATTATTTTTTTTTCTTTTTCATATTGAGGCAAAGCTCCACTGGGAAATACATTTTATTTCTCAATTCCTACTGTTTGAACGGTAATGTAGATGCAATTTTCAGATGGGAAAGTATATATTTTCCTCGGAATAAATGGAATCCCTCTAATGTACTTCTTCTAGACATCAACTTTATTTCGAAAAATGTCAAAAATTTATGTTGCATTTGTTAATTACGTGCTGAGTGGAAGACAAAAAAATATAAACACGATGAAAAAAGTAAGAAATAATGATATTGTTAGATTTTCTTATTTTATGTTTATTTCCCATCATTTTTGATGATATCAAATTTGAAGAGTATATTATTTAGTATTTAAACAACGAGAATATGAAATAGAAATCATAAAGGGTGTGAAATTGGCCGGTGGCGACGTGTGATGAGACTATTAGAATCTATTTTAAAAGATCGACAATAATAGTCAACTCTTTTGGTATTTTTGAGGGAAAGTTGGAATATCATTGTGGTCTCCTAGAATGAATACTTATCAAATATAATATTCATATTGTAAATTCAAAAGCTACTCAAATACTCTTCATTTTTTTATTGTTCTGTCTTCATATTGTCTTTAGTATCGCTCTAATTTGCTCGCGCATCACCACTATAATATTCTTTATAATATACGTATTGAAAGAATCGATAAAGTGAGGTCGTAGACTTCTTTGTTATGTACATTTCACGAAGTGGACAACATTGGCGAATACAAAACTCAACCACGACTACCACCCCACATGCAGGAATTGTGAAATGCACGTGTGACGAGACGGTTACATGGCAAACATACCATGACAAGAGTGTGTTGGACCTGAAGGGATTTCATGATAAAATATATGTATATGTAAAGGATATTTTTACTCGTCTTCTTTTCCTATATCTTTCTCAATGTGGCGTGCTATAAAATTTTCACCGCACCCACCTTCGCTGCCCGCCGGACAAAGAATATTATACCTGACGCGAAAAGAGAGCGAGGGAGAAACCGAGAGCAACTCGGCCTCCCAGATGGCCATGAACACAACATAACCAAAACCCCAGAGGCAATAAAATATCCATCAGAGATATATTTCATTTTACACTCAACTTAATATTATGCGTACACTTATTCACAAGTGATTTATCGCATTGATATTTATCTCATCTTTTGTTTCCATATATTCCGTACATAGATGCGTAATTGCTGTTTCTCCATACTTCTTTTTTTTCTTTTCTCCGATTAATTAATGTATTCAATTCAATTAAGTTAATTCAATTATTCTTTGCGTGCGTTATGGCGTCCATACACAATTTCAATTATATAATTTATTAATTATTTATTTACATTTAAATAAATGGAATAAGAATGGAGGGGAAAAATTAAATGAGACGTAAGAATATCCACTTCCGCTTATTGCGGAAACGCGTGCTTACTCTACACAGCGATCGTAAGTGTGTGGCGTACAAAATAACTTCGGCGCCTCTGTGACCACAAATGAGTGTGTGTGTCTATATATATATGATATAATATATATTTATATATGCAAATTTATCAAAAGAAAGGGACCTTAGACGCGTCATACATATATATGCACTCTTCCAACACAGGGAGCATAAATATAAATAGATTTATTTTTCATTTGTTTGGGAAGAATTGAAGTTTGTCTTTGTGGAACTTTACGCGGAAATATATTTGTCCAGAATTTTAAATTGGAAATTTACTTATACCATTCTGTCATTATAACAGTTAAATTTATGGCTCACAACATGAATGTTTACTATTGCCACATTACTAATGTTAACATTAAAGGATAGTAAAATGTAGAATTTTACTCGACTTGCCTGAGTTTTTATTGTGTTAATTAACATTAACATTTTTGATAAGTTACGATAGCCATTATCGTCGACATATGGTCGAACTATTTAAAGTGCATTGAGAAACATTCGGATATGACATTCATTAACATACCAAGAGACAATGGATGAGTACAGCAAACAAATTCAACTATTTTCTTTGAAAAAGAAATGAAAATCGTAATAATATCACTAACTAGTTTTCAACAGTAATAGTAACTGAATTGTTTTGTTCACAAAGTTACAATGATTTTTTTCTCACAATTGCTCAATACATTATTAACGCCAAGTAATTTGTGGAATGAAATTTAATTGATTGGGAATTACCATCGCACTGGGAACTAAAATTATTTTCATTCTTAATTCTAAAAGAAAGTACAAATTGCATTCTGTTTTAGTTGCCCACCACTAATATGTGAACGAAGTGATTAAAGATGTAAAAATTTCTCTCCATATACATATATGGATTGGGAGGAAAAATTAAAAGAAATACAATTGTATTCAGGAAGCGAATGATATATACGAGATTGTTTTATGTGCTTTCCCTGAGTAATCATAATCATATATCTCTACATACTTTATGAAATTACAAATTTATTTCCTTGAAATATTACGTTTTGCAACTGGACTTGAATAAACTGTGGCGCCAAAGTGTCGTGAAGATTATTATTTTATTTTATTCTACAATACGACTATATCCATGTCACGTTTAATTAGAAAATACAAGTTGAGACACAATAATTTGACCTGTATTGACCCGAGGGAATATAATTTGTGACGTTGACACGAGGGATTCATCAACACATGCTCCTTACATGAAATAAAAAAAAAAACTGAACGATAAAATGAAATTGAAAAAGAAAAAAAAGCAATTCAGCGTCAAACTCTTAAACAAACATTATTTATTACTTTTTTTAATATTTTTATCATTTCCATTTTTATTATCCTCTCAATGCTAAAATGACTTCATCATTTCCATCATAGACGAAATTCACCGTTTTATTATTGCCTTTGCCGTCGCATCTAGCCTTTCTCTTTACAGAATATAATTTCACGATTTGTAGATGCGTTTTCTTATGATAAAAAAAAATAACATCAGTGATTCATAATAACCAACTCTCTACAAATACATAAATCTAACATTCACTTTCAAAATGATCAGAAGTAAAGACTAAATTGATGGTGAAAAGGTATTTCTATTTTTTCTTTTATGCTACTCGCAATGAATGAATGTGACAATCTCTCTCAACTGCATGACAACCTTTTGCCCTCTTAAACGATCTACAAGATCATACACATGTCACGTTCGCTGAACTCGTCATGACTTATATACATTGCATGCACAAATATATGTGTTAGCTTGGTTAGGATTATGAACTCATTGCAATGAAAAATAGAGTGATGGAGGCAGAGAAAACGAATGATGTGTATACGAGTTGAAATATTCTCAGGCAATAATGAGTTTATTGCTCATGGAATAATACACACAAACTCAAACGACTTTGTCGACATATGTAAATAGATAAATGAATGGGTTCATGCTATGTTTGATGAAATTTATAGTTGGTTCAAAATAGATTGTAGGAATTATTTCGTTATTGAATAATACCCCATGTACAACATGGATAACTGTTTTTGTCTTCACAAAAATGCTATTTACTTTTTTTACATACTCAATTATAATAAATCAAGTGACATTTTGGAACGCATATGAATTGCAGGCGAAATTGCAATACTGCAGTAAACAAATATAACTGCATTTACTCGGATGTTACCGCGCTATAATGAGCTGACGGCACCAATAGCTGACAACATAATGAAAAGGCATTGCATAACAATTGAAACAAAGATGTAGACGTTTATTTATTTGAAATCTTATTGTGAGTTTGTCACTTATAAGCATTCAAAAGATAAAACATTATCATAAAAAAATGATTTTCTTAAGTTAAATATATTGATTTGAGGAAGCGCAAATCGAGGTTATGTTTCCGCACAAATAAGCGGCACATATATTCCCCATAATTACAATTTTCTACAAATATTAAATGATAATTGATTCCGCAATAAATTCCTTCTCCTGTGGCTTCGAAATATTCAATTTCGTGAGTCAACATGACTCATTCTAAATTACACAACATGTAATGCCGACATGAAAATAAGTGGTAAAAATTTGACAGAGCCTTCCGAATTTTTTTTTAGTATTAATATGTCAAGTTCCAATGTAGTGTCAGTACTCACTACCGTTTACTCTCCATTCCTGAATCCATTAGGATGATTCATTTATTACTTAATAGATATTATCATGAAAGTTCCTTCATCACCCGCCTTTAGTTAAAAACCAGATTTTACTTGCTCTCAAAATTCGATTGTCATAAAAGCGTTTATTTAAAATGTCTGATAGTCGAAAATATACACATCAACATAAATGCTTGGCTTGTACGAAAGAAAAAATATTCGTAGTAATTTTTGATTTTACATTTATATGTAATAATCAGATAGATGGAGTGTCGTTGACTCCTTGGCCTGCTGATTCACAATGACGATGATGGTACGACGTGCGATGCAAGACGACGATTGCCCCTGCGGTGAGACCTTACAGTTAACAGTGCAATGGCGTAGTAATCATAGAAATTATCTCTTGATGAATAACACGAATGAATTCGTTTCAATATTTATTTACATATTTAATCAAATATCAAATGGACTTTCAAACAGGTGGAGATGTTTGTGAGATTAATGAACAATTTGTGTTACGCCAATGAGCTGGGTTGTAGCAGAAGCAGTTATAACTGAATGAAATAAACAAGAGGTTTAAAATTAAAGCGTCACGTCACGCACACTCTCACTTATATATACACTTCTCTTTATTCGCCATTATATAGTGACATCATCTCAGATAAAAGAGGAGAAAAAGTATTATGTATGGTATTAATAATAATGGAAAAATTCTTATATCGTTTCACGCCTGTTAAACGTCACTTTGGTGAAATTAATAAATACCAATTTTCATTGTATTTTAGTAATTGTTTTTTCTTCTTTCCTTTTATTTTTCTTCCGATGAATTCTTAGCGGGAAGAGTTTCCATTATCATTTTGCCAATGTAGACTCATTGAGTGTTATAATTATGAGATTGATACTTACTGAACCTTAGTTATTATGTTTTGGGATTCAACATTTTTTTTCAATTCCGAATTGTTATCTCAGCTATAAAAGGAAAGAATTTTCGACAGTATTGTCGCACTCGAGTAACAAAATATGCATGCACTTGTGTATAGATATGTAAATGCATTCTTTGAACGAACAAGAAGTTTTATCTTTATCGCTGCCTCATAAATTCTTTGCTGTACTTCATTGTTTTTGCGCTTTTGTGACTATTTACATCGCTCGTGGCAGAGTTACCCTTGGATATTTGTGTTTTTATTTCTCTCCATTATTTTTCACTACTTTTTTATTCATTCAATATCGTTTGTGTTACAACATTGTTGCGTTAGTTGTGTGCAAGTGAAAAACATAATGGATAATGATTATGTTTGTGGCAATGGAGAAAAACTGGTGATAAAAAAGAAAAATTGCGAAAAAAAAATAGAGAAAAACAAAATAAAAAATCACAACAATACCACCAACGGCGGTCTAGCATGGCAATGAATAGCGTTACGTGCAATAGCATCCGTTTGTGGACTTGAAGCCAATGTAATTTGACCTATGACCTTGGGTTTGCGAGGTTCATTGATCTTCACCTCAACTTTATACCAATAAATCACCTAACATGTATGCATATTATATTGCATATTAAAATTGTGTATAATACAGAAATTTAACACGTTGAGAAATTGATGTATCAGCAATGTAAGAAATTCTACAAATATTATGTTCATTTGATAAATGTAGTTGCATGTTCATACATCCGTTATTTTAACCCACGTGACAGACATTCAATTTTTCTACTCATTTACTTATTTATTCTTCGGGGATTTTGTTTTTTTATTTTTCTCTTTCCATGGGTGTGCAGAAAGTTTGTGAGCACGTGAACATGAACGTCGATCCATGTTACTTTGTCTTGCTCACTACAAGAAGATTGTCTCGAGGTCTTTCCAATAATTCGGATGTATTCCATGAAATCTGACACATGAAATCGGAATTGATCTGTATTTCAGTGATGACGAGCAGACTTTCTGTGTCTGACTAGCAAATTTGCCTTTTCGAAACGGTTGCTAGTTAATAATTTATGTATTCACTCGATGGTGCCACTTGCTGGGCCCATTGAAACGCGGCAAAATAAAGTGATATTCATTTTTTTTTCGCAGTTATAATCTGATATTTCATTCATCATCGATCATGTTTTTAAATTGTTCAAGATCCAGTAAAGACATCCAAAAAAATTTGAGACAATTTTCGATTTGAAAACCGGAAGATTGTTTGAATGAAAAATTTATTCTCTCCAATCCTTCATCATCTTTCGATAGTCTTAATTTGAACAATCAACTTTTGCAGAAAAATAAAATTTATACACTTTTCCATTGTACCAATTTCTCTACCACACTGATGTTCATGTTCCTCTGGAGTCCATCATCATTACGAGGATTAATATCATAATAAAATTGAATTATAAAAATGTAAGAGTAAGGAAAAAGAGGAAAATTCCGGGAATAGGTTGAAGGTCGGATTAAATCGGAAACGTGACTACGTATAGAGGAATTCTCTCTTCGATAACGGCTCAGACTTGTATATCGCCATCTGAGATAACGGATTATTTTATGAAGTTTCCGCGCCCAAGGCGTATCAATTGGATTAGATCTGACAAAACTGTATAGATAAATACATATATTACATATAAATAAATGGGAGATATCGAATGGAAATGAACGTAAAAGCATCCTGATATGTTGATAAAATATTATTTCTGCCAATCCCTCATTCGTCACGACATTTTTTTCTATATCCATGAATAAAAGAAAGTAGACAAGAGAGTCTTTTTCTTTTCTTAACGCTCCCAACGACGCAAAATTCACCCTTCCAACATGGGGATCACTGAACCCGCGCATAGAGACAAGGTTAGGGGAGGTTATGGCCCCTCAATGTATATAGTCAATATATGTGTGCAAAGATTCGTGTTAGTGCACGCTTCATGTCTTTGTCTCTGTATTAGAGACGTTGCACAACGTGTGTTCATACAAGAGAAGCAGAAGAGGGTGAAAATACATATAATAGTAAAATAAAAAGAGGGTGCTGCTGCTTTTTTTCTCTTATATATCTATACACTCGAGTATAAGAGCAGACAGTCCAGTGGAACCTGCTCGTCAACATCAGGCCATTGTTTAGCCAATCAGACGAGCAACAATTGTGGTTGGATATGGAGGGTGGAATTTTTTTCTGCAACAATGAATCTGTAGAGATTAATATTTTTATCTTTGTAGGTATACAGGGGAAGTTTAATGTTGCGGAACTTCATGTAATAAAGAATATTGAAGAGTGATGTATGCCCAATTTGGATGATAGAATGTAAAATATTCATCTACCATATTATAATACTGAAAAATTCAATCGAAAAACGTGATCTATCTTGATTATTTCATTTTTTTGTTTTTTTTTTTTTTTTTCGAGAAATATTTTCTATATAATAACAATTTGACGGTAAATATCTCAGAGCCTGCACGAGCAATTTTGATTATTGAGAGGAGAAGTTTGAAGGAAAAGCAGCGCGTCATAAGATGATTACAGGGGAAAGTTCAAGTTAAAATGAACTATAATTGGGACACACCATTGATCTAATGTTACGTATTCAAATTTCAATTACCTCGGAATCATAGATCGTTCAAAAATTAAAGGCAGTACTTTTAAATGTCAAACAAAGGTTGCTCACGAATGTTACATTAATATTCTGCACCCCATGCCGACCACATCAAGTAATGGCACAGAAATAAATCAATAAAAAAATTATTTTTAGCGAAAATCATACCCAAAGCGAAACTAAATACGATTTATAATTTTCCGGTTACAATATTAGATCAGCTGATTACAAATGATGACATCGACGTTATTGATTCTTCCATTAGAAATACATCTATAATAATGAATAACTCAAAAATCAATTTCAGTACTGGATTTAAAATATATTTTTAATTGAGAGAGGAAAGAATGAAAATAAAAACGGTTTATTAGAGGTGAAAGACGAAGAATTTGATCTAATTAAATTTCTACTTCAATTTTGTTCAGGAAAAACAAATAAAAAATAATACACAATACTCGTCGATTGGCGTTGAGTCACACAACAGACAGGACGAACGAGTAGTTGGTGGTTACGTGCTGCAGCAGCAGCAGCAGCGACGGCGGCGGCGGCAACGGCAGAGGAGAGTGAAAACGGTAGCCAAACGCGCGTCAGCCCGGGCCTCCCACACATATATACACACACAGGCGTGTATATACGGACATTGTGTGTAAATGTACTGTATATAAATTTACCTACGAACACAGATACTACACATGCTCATACTCATGCGTTCGGCTCGCCCTCACTCGCGTCACAGATGAATAAACCCAGTTGCCGACCAAAGGGATAATACAAGCGCACACATATAAATTCATGGTGAAATTAAAGAGAGAATGATAGTACGAGAGGATAATAATTTCTAACAAAGACCGAGGGAAAGGACATGGTAGATATGGAAGTGCTGTTAACGAATGAGAGGGCTGAAATGTGGCCTATCTATAAAGGAAAAAAATTGAGATAAAGTAAAAATGGTGGAAAAAAAAAGCGATAAGAATAGTTAGTTACAATAAAAATTCATATCATGGGATGAAAACGAGTGAATCATCCAGTACTTGTGCTTCTATGTTTTCATTGTTTTTTTTTAAGTTTTTCAGTCTATGAAATCAGTGTATCTTTGATTTTGGATTGAGAATATTGTTTTATATTTTATTAAGATATTCGAATGACATATTTTACAATGGTTATTGCAAAAGTTTTGTATAACTTTGGATTCATAATAATGTGACTGATGAAGGACTATTAGTAAATATTCTGGGCGCTTCGATACTCGCACACAAGTTGTGATCCTGTGAAATACAACTGAGAATATTTTCGCAATCTAATAAAGGATGAACAATTATTGGATCTAATGACATTTATTGGATATAAATAACTTCAAAGCTTTGATATTTATTTCAACTTATTTCCTCGTGTTCATACCCACTGCATTAATTCACATGTCATTGATGATAAGTGCAATGGAACATTCTCATAGCCAATTCAACAACTACTACTTTCTCAATTTTACATACATATGAATATACTACACAATAATATTTTTCCTCAATCATATTACGCATCCGTTATTGATGATTGCGCATACTATGAGACATATATTAAAAGCCACATCCATTTCCCGAGTGAGTCAGAGGTTCTTTCTCTCTATAGTCGATAAAGAAAAAATACAAGTGACCTATGTACCACCACCACTAAGCTTTTATATTCGTAACAGTCTGTTGATTGTGTAACAAATCTCTCAATGTGTATAACAAATTATAGAAGAGGCGGATAGACAGAAGGCGGTTTCAATTCTACTGTATAAATATAAAACTCATATATTTTTTTTTCCAATTCTCCACATTGAATCATACAATGCGGAAATGTACATTTCGAAAATAATTATTAATTATTGCTTATGCAACTTTGATTGTTCAAGAGCTCATTTTTTTTTCGCTTTTTTCTTATTTGTACATTATTGAACAACTTCCACTCACTTTATTATGTAAATTGTTAATAGAGTGTAATATAAATGAAATGTTCTCTTACAAGACGGAAATTATAATTGAGTCGATGGATATATATGCATACATCATCAGGAAACGAAGATTTACGACGTGTCACTCCGAGTAATTGGCAGATTTTTTATTTGTTATTTATATTTCTTTTTTTCTATTGTTGTTGAACAAAGAGACACACCTACACATGACAGCAACGCGGTGGATGCCCTCGAACTTGACAAAGTTCAAAGCCCTGATTGTGCAGTGTCTGTTCGACTTGAATGTGTCTCGCGCACTTACACAATAGAATGTGCACGTATATATATATATATAAACATACATAATATGCATACGTGTTGACAGAGAGATGAATGAAAAGAGGATACTGTTTCTCCTGTGACAAACCATCTTCTTCCTGTGATTATACAACAATGTTTAATTTGCAAATGTATTTATTGTGCTTGTGCTGCGTTTTAAAATTATATTTGTACTGATACAAAGAAAATATGATGCGATGCCATGACAAAAAGCAACGGGACATGTCAACGAATTGAAAGAACACAGAAATACTATGTTGCTTTCATGTTGATATAAAAAATTCGTGATGAAAAATCCGAATTAGTTCATTTTGGTTTGAATTATGTTAGACTAAAATGTCACAGACTGTTTCGGAGCGAGTCACTATCTTTTATCGTACTTAAAATTGGCCGTTTTAAACATTTATCGTCCAACTGATTCACATTAAGAATCACATGTGAAACTGAAGAGCAATGTACAAATCCCCGTCAGGTGGAATGTAACGATGGAGTTTCGTGAAATGTGATCAGTTTGAAGTTCGCATAAGATGTTACTGATTCAACAGTTACATGTGAATTTTCATGAAGATCAAATAGTGCTGACATTAATGATTTGCAACCAGCATTATTTCCATTCATTCAACTATCCCGAAGAAAGCTTTTTATATCCTCTTTTCAATTCTCCACTTGTTTCAACAGGTACATTTTTTCATCACTTGGTGGTTGGACTAGAGAATGATCTCATGAACAATTACTACTTCAATAAAAAAATTAATCTGCTGAATGTTTGTCTTTTGTCTTGTATTGAGAATTTTGGTGAAGGATATGCACTTTCTCTTTTGAGGTTCTTATTCAGTATTGTTTACTGGTCAAGATTAAACTCTCCTCTTGTTTCACAAAATTAATATTTCGCATCAGAATGTGATATATTTAATTGATTTATATATATTTTTTACTATTTAAACCTATTAATTTCATTTATTTCTTAATTACATGGTCGAAAGGGTGTAAACACTTCACATAATTTTACACACATTTGAAAGATTCGTGAGAGATGTGAGCGATCAATAATTGATATGTACTCAATAATGAGACATTTCTGATGAATTCGAAAAAAACACAGAAGCATATGAAGAACATGACGGGTGTGAATGCGCTTCCCCATAAAACGAATCAATCGAACCCCTTCAGGATCTATTTGAGAACGTCGACTTTTTGATCGAACAATTCTTCATTCTCTTTGCTCTTCAATCACTTGTCAGTACAACTCAATGCAAATTTTGAATACAATTTTATGGTATAACGTTTGCTTCTCCAATGCACAATTGAATGGAATGAGAATATGGTTGACTGAAGTGACTCGTACTTTTTTTGTTCATCTCAATTTTCGAATGATTGTCGTGTAATATTTATTTGTTGGTAACGCGTGAATGGAGAATTCAAGACGCTTTCTGCTTCATTGACCAACTTGGTCAGAAAATATCACACAACGCTTTCCATATGCGTACACGAAAATAGAGTAACAACTTTTCAAACAGTAGCACATTGAAACCATCTGAATCGAACATTCGTTGAACAAAACTTCGATTTCTATGCGACACATTTTAGATTAATAATGCTCTAAGATAATCTCTTGAATGTCCATCATAAAAAATTAGCCAAAAAAAAAACTATTCACAATTTTTACTATTTTCCAATACAATTGATTTTATTCATTTTCAGAATATAATGGACATGAATTTTCTGATACATCAACGCAATTGTTGTGTCAACTTAAACACAAAATCCCTTCCATGGAAAATCTTGTAACAAAATTTATTCTTATCATTCTACGATGAATCAAATAAAATGTAGAAACCTTTAAACCTGCCACATAATTCATAGTTTAAAATTCCCATATTTGCCGTACAATATCATGAATGCTAATAATACGTGATTAAAAAAAAATTAATAATTAAAGATATATTCACGACCCGACAATTAATAAATGTTGAGCGTGTTTAATTAAGAGCCAAGAGATGAACCGGATAATCATAATTGTAACGCGATGACAATCGCCCTACACTAATCGTCGTCGGTTTTACACACCGCTCGACTTTTATTACTCCTCTGTGGGGATGGATACTTGTGAGTATAAAAGAACAGATGACTATATATATAGACATATATATGTAGCTATAAAGACCAGCATCATCATCATCCTCACATCGACTATATAAGCGGCAACTGTGATGAATCAAAGTCTCGTTCCTAAGGTTGTTGCTCACCCTAGAACGTCATGAAAGTCCATTTATATTAATAGCTCCTCATATGTATATATATATATATATATATATATATATCTTCATGGGTTTTTCGTTGCTCCAATATAAACTTATTCACATCATGTGGTGATGCAGAATTTAGGCGTGCACATACGCTCGTATGTTTACGCGTAAATGCATGCATGTATTCACGCTCGGCAAGTTTTATCCCTTCATTCATTCTCCTTTTTTTTTGCCCTAACCTTATTCACTGCAAGATTTATGTGCAATTGATTGAATCCATTTTATTATCCTACTACTTTCGACCAGTTTACAGAGACAAATTATTTCCTTAATTATGTATGAATCAATTGGAGGATATTTGTAGGTTTAAATATTCATTTTTATCGTGTCATTTGTGCAAATTAAACTCTGAAAGTAGAATTAATATGAAAACAATTTTTATATCGAACACTCACGCATCGGGATTGGAATTCGGGACGGTGTTTAGGTCCATTTTTTGTGAGGATATCGAGAAAGAAATAATGTTAAGCATTAATGAATTTCAAATCGAATATCATTTGGTGGAATGTTAGAAGACATGACAGTTCAATTGTAGAATGAGGTTTTTTTATTTCACTGTAGTCAACATAGACGAGTTGAAAAATAAGTATTGCATAATTGGTTTGCCATTATATAAAAAAAAAATAGTCAGAATATTTCAATGCTCACAGTGAATTTTTTATCACTCTTAATAATAAAACTTTTCTGGCTGAGTCGTTCGCATAATTAATTTGATGAAAAAATAACCATCACATTTCAATTCAGCATATGAATAACCAAGTAATGATCATAAAAGTTATCAAGACGAACTTTGAGATGGACACAAATTCGAAACAGCTTACAAGATTATTTCCTCCATTATGTGTTGAAGAAGGGGTAAAAAAAGGAAAAAATGGTTTGGAAATGAATAGTACCAAAATTGTTATTTATGAATCGCCGTGCCGCCACAACCATTGAGTGACTTTCCCCTTTTGGGAATGACTGCGAATCTCGTTTTAGTTGTGTCGCGCACTGTTGCTGGTTCGATTCGCTCGTTTTGAAGATCGCATACACACAAACGCAAACAGAACGATGATGTTGGTTGTATCATATATAACTGTTGGAGAACCGCTGTTGTGTTGTGTATGGGGACGGCGACTGAACTTGTTCTAAATATAGAAGCGCGCAGCGTTTTATCTTTCGCCGTGTGCGATGTGTTTGCGCTCGCGCGCACACACATGAGAGAGGAAGCACCCTTTTGCCGCATTGTTTACGACTGTCCCATCGCTTAGCAATTATCCGTACTAACCATCGTGAGCATGAATAAAAAATGGTAAAACGATAAGAGAGAAAAAGATCAATAAAAAATAGGAAATTATTTGTACAATTCAATTGAATAATTTCATGATTTATCAGCTAGATCTATGCCATTGTCATTTAATTTCCTTATTTTGCCACTTATATTACGACACGCACTTGTCCATTGGCGTTCGTCAACCGTATCAAGTGTCAATACCTATCAGAAATGTATTGACCTCAATCGTAAAACCACAACGTGCCAATGTATATGGGAAATAATCGTGTGCAGTCTGATGAATCGTGTAAATTATACTCAATCTACCAGACTCACGGTCACATTTATTTGGAATATATGCATACATATAAAAAAAAAAAAAAAAAAAAAAAAAAAAAAAAAAAAAAAAAAAAAAAAAAAAAAAAAAAAAAAAAAAAAAAAAAAAAAAAAAAAAAAAAAAAAAATAAACATCAAATGCTGACGATGAGATTGATTTTTTTCTACAAATTTGTATCCTCGCAATCCTTCAGGATGGTAAAAGAAATGTGAATAGCAGCAAGGTTTCGTATTTTGTTTGTGTTTTTTTTTTTTTTTTTTTTTTCATAACTTCAAATTCTGAAAGTTATGGGAAATCAAACGTGTGAGTTGATCAGGACAATTTTTTTTGGAAATGTCGATCATACACATGAAATCATAGATTTGAGTAAAAACTAACTAAATTGATAAGGCGAAAATTGAATTTTCCAAATTGCGAAAAATGGAGTGTGAATAGAAATTTACAAATGCATTAATTGGGCGAATGATTGCATGAGGAGGGGGTAAAATCATTAATTGTCGCAATTTGAAAAAAAATCATGACAGTTTTTGAAACAAGGGCAATGTCCGCCATGGTGGAAATCGGAAATGAAATGTTTCAATCCAGACACTAATGGAATTTTTCGCTTCATCAAATTAAGGAATTATTAAGTAAAATGCGGTTGAAACATATTCGTTGAAGTATACTTTCCAAATAATTGAAAGAAAGAGAATCAATTGCGTCTTCCAACAAGCCTCACACAAACCAAATAACTAAATGAAATATTTCTACTTCCATATTTTCCTTTTTGTCGATTTTTCCGAAGGAAGGAGAAAACATAGAGTTCAAAGAGAATGAAATTTATTGTAAGGTCATGGCAAGCCTCAACTGAAAACATTTCCCAGTATTTTCTTGAAAACCACTATTTTCGAATTGACAACCATGGAAACTTGATAATTTATACATTTGATTCCTAGGAGGACATATACACAATGCTTCATATAGAAGGGACCACTGAAAAATCAAACGATCCATGAAAAAAATCAATATTTTTTTACAATCAGCAACAAACCCAAAGTTTTGACGATAAATCAAACGAATTTTTCTCTCAAAACTTCACGAACATAAGATCCACAACTACACTTCAATATTCATCCCCCTATCAAATGATTAAAAAGAAAAAATGTCTGCTCTTTCCTGATAATACTACTTGCAAAAAAAAAAAAAATTGTTGTAAAAAATAAAAAACTTCATAAATGAGGATGAATAAAAAAAAAATAATGAATAAAACCCACATATTTTTCGAACTTCTAAATGAAAATCCATGTTTGAATTCATCCGCAGCGAAGTCATTTGTTATACCGTTCACATTTTATAGCCCAATAAACTCGTTGCATCGATTTTCAATAAAATGTGAATCGTGTTCAACTCACAATTTTCGAAAAGAAAATAGAGAGAAATAAAAATAAAATAAAAAAATATTTTACTGGGTGTAAATAAATTGTTTATGGTTTTCTGTGGCTCTTTCCGGGGCGCGACTGGCTGTTAGAGTTGTTCCATTGTGATCGTTGACATCCACTTGTATATACAAAAATACATATACATATATACTTATGCGGTGTAGGGCGTGGGCGAGGTTTGATTCATTTGTGGAAGAGAGAACGAGAGTGAGTGAGAAAGAAATATAGTGTTGTGGTCCCATGAACGGCAATCACGTTCTCTTATATATACCTATATTTATACTTATATACTATCAGACAGAACTATCTCTCCTATAAAATCGTGAGGTCGCACAACTGAGATGGAGAAAATGGTAGATGAGAGAGAAAAGAGAAGGAAAAGAGTGACATCGGTGGTGGTCGTGCCCATGTGAAATGCGATGGGACGACGAGGAACACGCGCAGCAGTCCAAAACGAGACTTCTATGTATGTGTTTGTTTCTGTTGGAAACACCACGACGAGAAGACTCCTTTTTTTTTCTCTTTGGACATCCCATGATCATCATGAGGTTCCCAACCTCATCACACCCACAGAAATATCATGAAATAACTTGAACATATTACAGTTTCTATGTTTTTCTTCAAAATTATTCCAATGGATTCTAAAAGTGATTCCCTCATGTATTCAAGTCTGTGACGTAATATCATTTTGAATGTTTTATTATGTTTCATCCCGATGTAATTATAGGAAGTTTCAATGTACAAAGCTTTTGTCACTATTAGTTTTACTCTTCATTACTCAAGAAATCATTGTGACAATAATATTATTGATGGAAAATGTCATGAATGAATTGGAGAATTGGCAATTTTTTGCTATACAATAATGATATTTTCCTGCCTTGAGTTCAGAACTGAGTGATCAGTATTTGGAAGTGCTAAATTTTAATTTAAGGTGAAACGTGGTGAATGCGAAAGTTTTGTTTCAATACGATAAGATGAAAATGTCTCTAAATAAAAATTAAAGTCTCTCAAAGTGTTATTAAATTCTCATGCAAGAAGGAAAATTGCTTTTCTGCTTGTTAGAGTAATTTATGTTTATATCAATATTATTAATTCTCATTTTTGTTTGAAAATAATATTTGCTCATGGTCAGAGCTCTTCAACCGTAGCAATTGTAATACTACTGGAGATATAAAAAAAGAATAGTAAGATATACACACGCCGAGTCATCGTTGTTGTGCTGATATTGCATTATCGGTTTTTGAAATCATGATGATGAGATTTCACGTGTAGTAGAGTTGTGCACACGCGCGCGTGAGAACTAATTGCAATTTACAAGTTGGTTTGAAGTTGTGGTTCATGATTATACATGCACAGGTACATATGCGTACATAGAGTGATTCAGTATATGCATATATTTACATACACTGTTATACATGTCATTTGGCTGAAAACATTTTCCTCTCTTGTCCGAATGAGAAATTTATCGCACAGACCATGTATATATGAACTGAATGAATTCTCACTCTTTCTCTAACTATTCTATAAGCGTACATTTATTCCCTTCACGATATTCCCAACGCGTGAGAAATTTTCGACGTTAATAGTCATAATCATAGTCATAAAAGTTGGAACAAGAAAAAATTGTGATTCACCTATTAAGAATGTTTTTTTTTTCTTGATAAATAATGTTTTTTGAAGAGTCTTAATGAAAACAGTCATCCTTCAGATCGAAAGAAAAAAAAAGAAGAAAAGAAAAATGGTATCCATTTTAGAATGAATTATATTTCGAAGTGTCATACAAATGACCTTGTACGTATTTATTGGAACGCGCAATAATTACTATTCATTGTTGTTCAAGACATTTATGAATTCATCGAATATTCATTTCAACGTACAAATATTAATGAATCATTTGTGTGATCGTTCATATTTTATTGTGATAATAATTCACATGAGCAAGAATAATCAATTGTGACAATACACGGGCAGAGAAAAAATACTGAAGATAAGAGTTGAGAGGAATGTAAAATTGCATAACCTTGAATACAATCGCATGATAATAAAATTTTCAAGAGTCTAAAGTTCTTTTTTCCTTTCGTTTGTTAATATGGACATTTTTACGATATGTCATTTGATGTACGAAAGAGCTGGAGTGGATTTAGACTTGTAGTGGACTAGAATTGTATCGGCGAGGTCGGATGGCACACACGAGAGATATAATGGTGGCTCTTCAAAGTTGTCGTTGAAGAAACTGGATCTCTCAGGCGCCTTTTAGCAAAGACGAGAGAGCACATCAAAGAAAAAAACAAAAAAAGAAACTTCCCGCGCAGCATCAACTTGACGGTCGCCAATGCGTGCAAATGCCCATTACATCCGTCGTCCTTCTCGATTATTCGATTTTTTGTGCTCTTTTTTTTTTCTATCTATAAACAGACATGTTATATCAAACTATCAGTTCACCACTGAATTTATCCGGACGTTTATTCCTAAATACATTCATTTGTATTCATGAAATGAGAACTCATAAAAATATAGAAAATTTTACACACGAACGGATATTAATTCATCGTTAGAAACCAATGAATTCCATATTTATTTGTATTTATATGTTTGTTTTTTTCGTGGAATTTCGAAGAAATGGAGCTGGATAGAAAAAAAAATCCACTGTAATATGTTTCGTCACATTGTTTTCAACTTCTGGCTTTAGACAGAATCAAATTCGTTGTCCGGTTCTACTTGGGGTACACATAAGATGAAATTTTTCATCGAAACTGCCATGAAATTAGTCTGCAGCTAACATTACAAACTTTCTAGCGACGAACATTGCATTATTCGTGTAAAAAGATTCGTAGTGTTAGCAATAGACTAAATATTAAATTCCAAATTATGACTTGTGAAGCAAACTGGTTCGCAATAAATAATACACAAAAAATAAAAGACTTTGTTCAATTCAAGGCGACTGAAGATTTTCTAGAAGTAAATCATGTATAATCAATGTCCAGTGTTTAAAATCAACTTTAATAAGTAATATGTCTGAAAACGTTTTTGATCAAATAAAAAGATTTGGAAGATTCGTTCTATGAATCACAATTTATAACTTTGAACTTGATTAATAGTGAAATTGGTTTATATACTTCGCTAATTTCAAATTAACATGAACTATTCCAAATAAAACATTCGAAAATCATCGAGAAAAAAACCCCAAAAAATACGAGTTGATAAAAACTCAATTTGTGAATCTGATTGGAAATTTCTTTTCTTTCTTTTTTTTTTGGTTTTTTGATTAATTATTTGGTGCATATTATAATCATCACTCCAAAATGCATCGATGTGGTGAGAAGAAAACGTGAGAAAAAAAAATCGAATAAATAATGAGGAAAATCTACGACCGGTTGTAACGACGCATTGCGGTGTCGCAGTGAGCCAAAGGTGCACTCGTGGAATTTTAATCGAGCTCATGGTCTCTTTCTTCCTCTCTCACTTTGACTTTGTCAGTTTCGCGTGAGGCGCGTTCGCAAATTCCATTCGCCTTTCCATTAGCCATCCAACGAAATTACGTAACACAGGTAAGAGATATACATCATGGTATTTGTTTATAACGTTGCTATTGGATTTCACTCATTCAATCAATCATTATTAATTGAAAGGAGCAAGCGTTCGTCAGGGGAACAAAAGAGAATAATAAACATCAATAGACTTCTTCCAATTTGAAATTAAAATAAATTACGATGAATAAAAATGGAGACAATTGTATCATTCCGAATGGGTAACTGAAGAAGAAAGAGAGTGAATAGCTGTATATGAGCGTTTCAGCTTATACAAGTCACGCGAGATGGGTTCACTGATACTTATCAAGTCTGCACACACGAGTCACATTACACCTATGGCTATCTCTCTTTATGTTGGTTGCGGTCTTCGTAGTACTGATCGCCATCTTTATCGTCGTCTCTGTTCAACAACGTAAATAAACATTGCCCTGCTATATACCCGTCACACTTGTCCTGACGTAAGAGGGAATTGTGTGAGACATCGTACAACTACTACATCATTTCAAACATTGTTGAAAAAAATAAAATTGTAGAAACATCAATGAAATGGAATGTGTACAAGAGTGATAAAAAGGAAGAGTATTTCTTCCACCTCTCCAGTACAAGATGTTATCAATTTAAATACTTCATAAGGAAATTATGAAAATTGTCATTACAGCAATGAAAAAAATCACAGAAGAATGAAAAGAAAAACGAATTATTAGGGAAGAGATTTGTATGCGCGAAAATAAGTAAACGACCGAGTTACGAATAGAAATACATCTCATAGCTCGTAAATAAAAATAATACATTCACAACATTGAATGAAATAACAGCAAAACTATCCTACTGTGAATGATCCTATACATTCAATATCGCTTGAACAAGAAGGCCCATAACATCAGGCACGTATGAATCCTCGAGTAAAAATACACACATATTTCGCAACGAAGAATTCCGAAATTTGTCCAAAAACACGTCTGCCATAACAAGACAACGTTGTCGCAGCCCTACAGGCACGAACGTAAACACTAAATACACCTCGTCCTACTCCTGACTGGAATATAACGTCTTTTCCTCTTACATATTCATGTGTATATGTAGCTATGACGTGTACTGAAGACTGTGTCCGTACATGAAGCAAAGAATTGTAAATAAATTATAGACTCACAAGGACTTTAGTGAAACGCCTTTCGAGCTCGATGTTGTCAGGCATGGGTTGTCTTGGTGCCGACCTTACACTGCCGCTTCTTGTGTGCGGTCCACCAAGACTACCCATACCCAATGTCGGCTGACAATGTTGTTGTTGTTGTCGTTGTTGTTGTTGCTGCGGCTGTTGGCCACTCGTTGCTTTGATTCCCAATCCATCGCGCATTCCAATGCCAACGCCGTTGCCACCGGTAGCTGTTGTTTCGGTGCAACGGCTCTGAACTAACCCCATTTTTCGTCTTCTCTTTCAGTTTTGGTATAAATCAATTCGGATTCTTTATTCCAATATATTTTTTCCTTTCGTCCTCTACTTTATCACTCAAAATTCACTCAATATATACACAAACACAAACACACACACACACACACACACACATATATATATATTTATATATATGAATGTAGTATAGCACTTTCTTATGTCTTCACCACGGCAGAAAATTTATTGGGATGTACCCCATCGTTGCGAATTGTGTGTGATACACACACACGAGTGTGATTTTTGTGCCGGCTCTTCACACGTTCTTTATTATTGTTATTATTATTATTTCTCTTTTGGTGGGTCTGAATTCCAGATTAAATATATGAAATGCACTTACACATATTTAATTCACATGGACAGACAAAAGTGTATAGTAGAGAACACGCTGAGACTAGGAAAAAGGCGCTCGATGATTATTAAGAGGGAAATATAATGATGAATAATCGTTTGAAATTGGTGGTAATAGTTGTGCAACAGGTACTGTGTCGTCCATTGTGAGGGTGACCAATGAAAACAAGGACGACGCGAATGTGCAGGATGCAGCGAATGACGAATGTGAATACACCGGTTTTACATCAAGATATGCATATGTATATATATTTAGTGGAGGATTCAACACGCTATCTATCGTTCTATCTCACTTCGTTTCGCTCAGACAACTCTCAGCTCAGCTCACACAACAGACACACACCGGCCGATGCTTTCGCGACGTCTGGTCTGATAACTGATTGGATCTGGTGCTCCATGCGCGCACACAATCTCGTGGACGAGGGCGCTGCTGTTGAGAGAGATTATTTTGTTGTTTTTGTAATTGAGTTGGTGCGCACGCGCGAAATATTTTGTTGGCGGGGGGTTGAATTGAATCAACGATGATGCATTTTTTTCGTTGAGTGTAGTGACATCTGTCTGGGGGAAATTTCGCCGTTTGGGTGTATCTGTTCTATGTGGAATTATTTTGGGTATTTTGTACTATAGTAATTTGTTTTTTATATTGCGATAAGATGAAGTATGATTTTTGATATTTTGAAACAGATTGCGGATTTGCTGTATAAAGGAATTGTTCCGGCAGTAAAATTTATTGTCAGAGACAATATTGCGATTATTTCAGATAGGCCGAATAATTTGCAAAGAGGATTTGATTTATGTACCGGGGTAATCTTGTGTTCGATGATAATGATGATCAGTCGTCAAGTTACCACACCAGAATGGTAAGACAGTTACATGCTGAAATTTTGATTAATCGTAATTTTATGCGGGCGACGGATAAAAACATTGAAATGAAAAATAGTATAAGAAAAATACAATTTTTCATAATTTGATAAATGAATATAACCCTGAAGAGATGGAAGGACTCACAGTTTTATAATTCACATGGCGCCACTATTTGCTCACAGATAAATACAATTAACAAATATTGTAGATTGTTAAAATGATATATCTATTATTATCCTGCATATTCATCAAATTCAATATGGAAATATCATTCCATAAAATACACTGTGTATCATTACAATACCAATGGTAGGTAAGATAGAAATATCGCGGCCATCTTGTAATATTTCGCCGTCCCCGCGTTCGCTGGTTTTACCGCTTTGACTCCAAAATATAAATAAAATAACAAAATAGTTGAAAGGTGCAGGAAAAAGAAGAAGAATAAATAAGTGGAAAACAGTGATAAGGTGGTAAATAATCATGAGAAAATCGCCATTCAGTACTCCGCGCGGTAATGGCGGCCAACAAGGATTCAAATGGAAATCTAATGAGCGTCGGGGTGGGAGAGGTTATGTTCATCACATGAATAGTTCTTTTGACAGTAATTATTCACCAAATATTAGTCAAAATTCGATTGGGAGTGATGACTTTATTGCATTTGATACCAGTTCACCATCGTCACATGAAAAAACACAAAGCAGATCATTTTTTGGCGGGCGAGGTGGGCGAAATCGAAATTATTCTGGTAGTCCAGGAATCCACCAGGAAAATCACAGTCCACGAGCATATTTTGATAATTCTTTCTCACCATATAAAAACGATTGGCGACAATCGCGTGGTAGAAATAATAAAGTAGGTTTTGTATGATCATTTACCGGAATGATATGTTAATTCTATTAAAAACAACTTTGGCGATTCAATCGCGATGTAGACACAAAGTTTGTTTTTTATCAACGTTGTAGTGCAATCACCAATCGATGCCGAGTCCGATTAAAGCAATTCTCATTTATTTTTCCGTCACTAAGCACTTTCATCTAACAATTCTCTTTGATTAAAATTCTTTTCGGCTATACTCAGCCTAATCATTCTTCGATTACACTTATGCGTCAAATGAAACTCATTGTCATAATTATGCTGAGATGTCATTACCGCGGGATATATTCTGGCATGAATTCATTATGTAACTGAAGTGATGTATTACAAGTCATTTCGTGATTCTTCGTGTAGCATCAAATGGATATTTAATATACGAAAATTAGTTCTATTTCCCCAAATGAATTTAACATTATTATAGCTCCTCGAGTGAGAGAGAAAACAATCGAATGAAAAAGTTCCTTCGAATCGATTCATCAATGAAAATATAACTCTGTTTCTTCTCGTATTCGTTTCAGATGCTACAACAAAGAATGCCACGTAGAGAAATTCATATATCACAGTATGTTGATCTAGTATCATTTCTCGAAGATCCGTGGAAGGATTTAATGGATGAACACAATAAATCAACAATGAGTAGTGAAACTTCAAATGATGTTTCCTTGAATTCGACGACGCGTAAACTTGGTTTCGATGATTCATTTGATGATAGTAAATTGTTGAGGACTAGTAATTGTAATCAAGATATCCATGATTACGAAATGGATCATGAAATCAATATTACCTTTAATGATAAATCAGACAGTAATGACAAATAGAGTCGAAATTTAAATGATAATCAAGTAATATAATTATTACTGTCTGCAATTATTGACTCGATGAATTCGTTTTCACGTGGCTGTGAAGATGTTCGTAATGAGAATTTGTAATATGATACACGTGCAATCTAATAGAATTTGTACATAAACAGTAGAAGCACAATCAGATATTATAATAAATGAAATAATATGTTCATATTATCTATTTTTATATGTTTTCGTGAGAGATCTTCATAGATAATGTACTGTCCTTATTTATGATCGCAAATAAAATTCATAATTTGATGAAAAAAATTGATCTTATTCAGTCAATGAGTCAGAAATACAAATTGATATCACATTTTTTTAATGAGTTGTATTTGTTCGTTTTTCATCATGATATACATTGACTACAGATGTTTCAGGGTTCACGAGAACGTACATTATTATTATTATTAGTATTATCATTATTGTTAATATTATTATTATTATTATAAATGTTACATATTGGATGCATACACATAAGTACAAAAAATAGTGCTCATCTAATTTTGTGACAATGAAAGTGTTTTTTGTTGGTTTACGATTTCTTAATGGTCATCACTTTTGTTTTGCTACTCCAAATTAATGATTCAAAGGTGCTTTCTGTAAATTGCACTCTTCTTGGTGAAACTAAAATACTGAATTGAAGAGTTTATATATTTTTTAATATCGTTTGTGAACGCATATTGCCAGCCAGATGTTCAATTTTTTTCTTCTTTTCTTTCGTTTTTTCGTTGCCGCGGTTTGTTGAACATATTCATTCGATGATATGGAATCGAATGTGAACGCAAGTTTGTTGCACTCACATTGTCGTGAACTTTTATGTCATGAGGATATTTGAATAATTTATTGACTGTCAGAGTAATCGATACACCGAATCACTATATCGGAGTAAGTTAATTGTAGGCGTAGGTTTTCAGAACATTAGATTCCTTATTCATTAACAGATTTAATGATTCAAATCAAATTAAATTTCGTTACCTAATAGAAGTTATATTTCACCGAATAATTGCGACGCATAAGTATGAGTTTATTTTCGACCATGGTTCCCTTCTTATGCTCTAAAGGTTTTAAAGTAAAATGTATATGTTGGTTCTGGTTTCCAATCTCCCATTTCACATTGTGTCACAATAAGAAAAGTATTTTCACTTGAATTAGTGATTGTGTGCCCAAAAACTTCCCTAGACGGTGTGCCCATTTATTTTTCCAATTTCGCACAACAAAAAATATTGAAAAGAATTTTCCTTCCATTTTCATTTTAGTCTCTATGGCTTCAAACCGTAGAAGTTTGTTATTCCTTTGCGACATTCAAGGCTGCAATCTTCTTTTCACATGTCATGCAGTGAAAATGCATTCGTGGTCCCTCGCATTTGCAGATAACGTGTTGAAATAATCATTTTTGTTGGAGAAATAATGATATATTCGGACATTTTGAATAAATGATGAAATTAAATCAAATTAAATGACGTAAAAGTATCTTGAAAAGTTTAATGAAATAAATAATTTATATATTTGTATATAAAAAGAAAGGAAATGTAAATTGCGTAACTATCGACACATGCCTATAACATCAAGACGCAAAAGGCGACAAAGTGGTTCCATACATTTTTAGGCTATATATGCACAAAGTTAAAAATATACGTATATAAAGCGTCTGAAATGGTCCATTTCTACATACGTATACCTATTATCTGCTTCTGTGATGATAGAAAGATCTGTTAGTGGTCGATCGTCTATGACAAAAAATTACATTTTACATCATAAACTGATTTAAAAAGGTATCACTGGCTAAAATTTTATCAGGAATTCATAGTTGTTTTATCGTTGTAATAAAGTTATTTGAGATATGTATAATTATTTACAGCTATACATATAAACATACATATGTATATATATATATATATATATATATATATATATATAAGTAAGGATTCGTTAAAATGGTAATTGATTTTCTTTCGTGACATGCAATAGTCAATTCAGTCAACTTGTACCACTCCAGTTCTAGAACAATTCATTTGGAAGTCTTTCATAGCTCTATTATCCAGTTTGCCATCCCGACTCACAATATCTTAAATTCTTCAATGAAAAACTATGTAAGCAAAAAATAATACATACGATGTTCATATCTTAATAAAGCGGATGATAAAGGATTGGGTGGAGGTAGTTAATTGTGATGAATCTTCCAATTATTCACCGCCATTTGTGACGAGCCCATTTTTCGAATACAAAAATGTTTGAATAGAAAAATCTTTCATTGTCTGATCCGGATAAATATTCATTGGAACTTTTCCCATACAAACTATCCGTTCGCGGCGAAGTTGATTCAATGAATTCAATTATTCGTAACAATGAACTACTCGCTTCGTCTGAATAGCGGCGTCGATATTCTGATGTTTGGTGTCAGGATATACCCGAGCTATTTCTAGGGAGGAATTTCATATGCAAGAGAATTATTGGTGAGCGAACAATTTTCGATATCAACTCGAAAACTTCAGTAGCGATTGGATGTAATTGATAGTGATGAATATTGATCTTTTAGTTTCATTCTTACTACTTAATATCTCGAATTAGCGATATCTTTTGTTTATCCAAGTGCCAGAATTTAAGACTTCATAATTTATTTTCGAATCACAGTCAGGATGATATAATACAAGTTCTTGTCAATTTAATTGAATAATCCACTTACAAAAGATAACATCAATGGCGAATCAACTGTATCATACCCAGATTTCATGCAAGTGTTTTTCATCAATAGAGATATGTTTAAAAAATACTCATAGTCGTGTTAAAACATAGGACACCATACTTTTGTAATAATTTGTTTTTGACTTCTTGTAGTACTAGTTGACTGGACTGTACAATCACGGAGGGAATGAAATCTTCCCTCTCATTACTCTATATATAATACTCCATGAGATTCCGAACCGGAATAAAATATTTCGGTAAAATATCAAGTAGAAGAATTTTTCATCAATGAAAAATAGTAATCACTTTTTCTATACAAGATACTGTTTTTTCATATGTATATAACATTATTCTACGTTTTGTTCTCATGTTTCTGTTTTGTATATAATTATTCTTTTCGAGACGTAGACATTGTCCACTTTGTGATGCTGTTTATAATACCAATCGTTATGTAAATCAACTTTGGTACGGCAGCATCAGATCAAAGTGAAATGACTGATAATATTCAATCATGGCCTCGCTCAAGCACGACATCATATGAATTTGGAAATTCAGAATAGATTTGCTAGTTCACAGTTTCATAATTGATATAAATTACCGGACAGTTTATATGAGTGCAGAGCTCTCTCCGCAAATATTGATTGACTAATTATGAATGAATATTCGTATTTTAAGCCACAGCGTTAAGAGAACAATGCCGATAACCAATCGAAATTGCGGAGATTGCGGTGACAATGGAAAGCCCATAAACGTTTTAGACGGGAAAAATGATAATTGAGTATATGTGTATATAACAACAAATGAATTGCAATTTCATTCTATCTATTACTGTTTCAGTTGAATTACCTGTTCATCATTATTTTTTAATTATTTGGTCTCTCTTCAATTAAAGCTATCAATATTCGTATATAAATATATAGATATATGTATAGAATTGATTTTTCTTCATTCTTCTTTTTTTTTGTTTTTTGTTTTTTGTTTTTTTTTTCGAGGCGTACGATCATCACTTTAATTTTCAATAGTTACTTGATGATTATCTCTCTGAATTGACATGTCCAAATCTCATTGATCGAAACCAGTCATTCGATAATTCCACACGATCTTCATTCATTTCGTTGTATTTTTTATACATCGTACAATGTCTGGACATATCGGATTAATTTTGTATTTATTATTTGATCATTTTGTTTTTTTTTAATTGAGAAAAATACTGAATGTAAGAAAAAATGTGGAAGGGAAAAATAAAACAAAAGGATTATAAGACATAACAAGAGTGTCATTGCGTTGCAACGCATACATGAATATTACACATTACGTCGAACTCATTCGTCGGATCAATGAGTAGAAGTGAAATGCAAAAATACATACACATTGTATGCAGGATTGTAAGAGTTAAGGTTACGCTATCGATTTGCCTTTACATCATATTTTTTTTCATTTTAATCAAGTCCTATATCGTTATAACACTCACATGAGCATATATCGACATTGGAATGGATGGGAAGGCAAGCGCGGGGGCAAAATTATAAATGGCCAGTTGTAATAAGTAACCCAAGGTATAGTGAAATTGTTGAAATTATTTGAACTTACAATGTGGGGCAAATGAAATAAACGAATAAAGTCAATTCACCTAGTCGAATATATATTCCATTCTTACACGAGAATATCGTGGTTTTTATAGATGTAGAATTATATATATATTCTATATGTGTGACGTATATAAAGAAATATATATATATATCTGTATTTGATTTTTAATCCACGACTTCTTCGTGGCTTTTTATATTTCGTCATATTACTGTTTGTCGCGCGACATTTTATCCTCATACAACAACAGAATGGGAATAAAATTTGTAAAAGTGAAATGTAGATGCGTCCTTTTCACGCCATGTGAATTTTTTCAGTATGATAAAATGAAAAGCATCAAACGAGGAGCTCCTTCAGGAATTCCTCGTCAAGCAATCTCTACAAATAATCATCGAGGCGATCTCTTTCATCTGGTGGACTTGGTTCACTAACACTTAATATTGGTAGGCCAAAATGTTGTGTTTCAACACTCGTTTCTGTTGTCTGTTTAAAGTGCTCACAATTTTTTGGATGAGTGTCACTTTCGGTTGAATGAAGATGAATCACATGGCCAATGGCTGATGTACGACGATTATGATGTTGCGGCCGGACGAAATCAGGCTCACATGAGTGTCGATGAAATCTTATAAGGGGAAGGAAAAATAATCAATTTATTAATTGAGTACCATCTTCAATACTTCTGTTACTATCTACTTTATTAATTACCTTTCGTCCATCACGGATGATTGTCTAACAGGACATTTGACATACTCATGACTGCCACCGACTCGCCACCCACTCATTCGTTTCGCCATTAACGACGGGCTGTTGTTGGCAATTATTGCAGTTGGAGCACACTCCCTATACACATACCACAACTATGTGTAACAGATACTGTGATAATATGTCTATGCAAATTTATTCATTATAATAAATGAGTACACAAAGAAATTTTCACACATATTTTTAACTTGTTCATATAATGCAATTGTATCTATATCATTTTCATATTGGACATTATGGGCAGTGGCACACTTCGTTTCTACAGTTAGCATGAAAAATAGTGCAGTAATTATAACGCGCTTTTGATTTTTTTTCTGATAGCCGACACCGCATTTCTTAAAAAAAAGCAATCAACGGTCATCATCGATTAACACTGCAATCGTATTTTTAACTTGCGGCCTCTACGAAATTCATACATATTCAAATGTAGATTTTAAAAAAAGATTAGATGGTTAAGTGTTAAAGTTGTATTTTTAATGTTGTTAAATATTTAAATTATATTTTATGGCGCGTCAATTCCATAGTATTATTATGCTACATTCGAAAAGTTCGCTCAATGTATATTTTTTTTCCACAGTAAAATAGCGACAATAGCAGTACAAAACTATGGATGATGAACCGAAATAAATTAATCGAAACAAACGAGAAATTGTTTATTGATCTGTTCTTTTATGGAATTGTTCAATTTTCAATATATGAGATGATGTTAGTGCTCTAGCAGGTGATAGCAATGAATTTCATAACTAGAATGTTGTATAAAAATTGTATAGCGAATTATTAATCATATGAAACTCGCTATTATCGAATTGAAATTATTTATCACACGAATGCTATTGACGATTCGCTTAGGTCAATTTGTAGTGCTGATATGGGAATGAGTTTTGGTTCTGACGGTGGACGAACTATGAGCTGGTAATGCGACAGAGTGAAAATTTGATTCTATATGTTGACAGACCTAGTTATGAACAAATTATGAGAAATTCCGAAAAGAAGTTTGAGGAAGGATGAAGTGTCACCTCTTCTTTGAGCAATAGAAACTCATTCGCAACAACATTTTTATTTTCTTATACAATTCCCGCGGCAAAAATGTGACTATTATTGTTCAATGAACAAAATCATGCGAATATGATTTGTTGGAGTTATATCTTAGATAGTCCACAATGCTGAGAAAAAAAAACACAAAAACCGACAGTAACAAACACCTGGATGGATAATTTCAACCCTTTCAACTTTTGCAATTTATCTAAGAGGCACAGAAAAAAGTGCGCAGTTGATGATCATTGATTGCCCATATAATCGATTCGGGTATGAAAGTAAAAAATACAACTTTCTGATAATAATTGTTTCGTTTTACCATCGCATATATCATGAAAGGCATGAATAATATTCACCTCCACACAAAATCTTCTTTAGAGTTGGTTAATTTTTTCTTTAATATTCGAAATATTTGCTAGTAGAGTTAGATATGACAATACCGCGGCCAAGTACTAATTTCCGATAAATGCCAAGATTGTCAGTTATTAATACACAAACATATTAAATTTATTGGGAGAAATTTCTTCGTATACTCATCAATAACGTTAAACTCAATTAAAGTGTCTGCACATAAAATCCCGAGGGATAGGAAAAGTGGATGGTAATACAGACATCTAAACAGTTTTCAATCAAGTTTTGGTGACCAATTGAATTTGTGGTAGGACACTTAGTAGAGTGGAAAGAGACAGGGACCAATCACGTCACGTTTTTGCGTACTACAATGACGAGCCTTAATTGAAAATGACGATCAATTATCTTTAGTTCACCGTACATCACAATTACCTTGATAACGATTGCTGTGAACACGGTTCAAGGAGAGAAGTTTCCGCACTGTCTTTCACCCCACCACTCTCTAAACTGCTTTGACGTTTTGACTCGGTGTCATCTGTTTTATCAACTTCTTCATTAGTTGTTTGTAAAAACACTCCATGATCAATTTCAACACCTTCATCATTCGAAGTTATGTGTTCATTGTCTTGATCATTACTGCACGATGCTAATGGCAAATTATCGGCACTACGGACCTTTCGACAAAGTCGAGATGTTGAACCGTGACGTCGTAAAAATTCCTGTGAACATTCACACGAAAGATATAATCAAACGATTGACATTGATGAAAATCAGAACTGAAGAAATGAAAACTGATAAAATGAGGTTATTCATCATAGCATGGAAGATAAGTTAGCGGGTATAGCAATCCTCTATCAAACCTAGCACGTTTGTGAGCATGAGACTTGCTGAACAACCAATGCGGCGTAACCCCGAGCACAGCATGTTCATCGATCCAAGCTGCTTCCATTTTGCTATAAATTAACTTGAACCTTGCCATTACCTTTTATTATCTTTATCCGCAGTAACTAATTCGAATAATTACCAAGCATATATAATTAGTTGGGATGGAATTGGATCTTATTGGTTTGAAACCCAATCCATATATAAACGTGAACGTACATGTAGTCATTCAGTACATGAATTTGAATATACAGTTGGTCGAGTAACACGAGAAGGTGAAAAGAGAATCCCAATGGACATTTTGAAACAATACAGAATCAACATTTCGTACAGAGACACTAAACACTCAGCATATCAAAGTATATTTTTATATATATATATATATATATATATATATATATATACATATAAGAACGAATTAAAAAAAACATTTAATGATTGATTGACGTACATGTACAATGAAAGTCCGGCAACGTTGAGTTAGCTATTGCGGTCAAATCCATCCCTGTAACTCTAACGTAATTGACTCCAACTACCTCTTTTGCTCTATTCAATTGGGTTTCATTGAAGACTTGAGAGATCCTGGTGGATGAAATATGAACGGGCTCTTTTGATAAAATATATTTCTCGCCACGTTCTTCAGCTTTGTTTTTCCTCTTTCTCTCTCTCTCTCTCCCTCTCTCGATTTTCAATTAACCAAAGTTCAATCAGAAAGTCGTATACTGGGTTGAGAATAAATTTTATGGTGTATTTTCATTTTATTGACCACAGACATCAATCAAACATTTTTTTGAATTATTGTTTTTCATTTTTCTCATTCAACACATTGGGACTTTGAATTCATTAGTTAACGATGCGATTAGATAGAATTTTGGTTGATGTTACTTGTTGGTTTGAAATTCGACATTTTAGATCACTCATATCATGGAAGAAGAACTAATAGTCATGACAGGAGAAGCAACATAGACAGTTTTAGAAGACGATAATAGAACTGAGGAATATGTACTATGAGGCAGTGATTAATGTGACATTTCAAGTGGGTAATGCGTTGTCTAGAACAACATTGTGCTGAACCCTCGAATCGGAAAGAAATCGATTCCTCGATTCGACTGACTTAATCTTTTTGTCTTTAGATTTGTATAGCATAAATCCAACTCACATGAAGTAAATACAAATGACTTCATGACACAAATTCAGCTCGAGTTGTATAAATTCCATCTGACACATTTCAGATATACTTTTTATTTTTAATAATTCCAGCAAATGGCATTTCAGATTTTTGTCTCCTTGGAGCATCCGTAATTGATATTCGACAATGAAAATAACCTTTCATGATTGAAATCAGGATTTGTTCGTGACCTCTGGTAGTATCAGTCGATTTGACTGATATTGATACTGTAAATTGCACGAGCAACGCGATGGGATGCGTCGCGTTGTATTGACAATGCAAACCAAGTGGATGATAAACATGAACAGTGGCTATATGCAGGATACCAGATGTTATAAAGTGCAATGGAAAAACGAATTAGAATTTAAAAAAAAACGAGCAAAATAAAAACATTTTTATGCTGATAATACTCGCTTGTTTAGAAAACAATTTATTGATTGAATTTCTAATAGCTCACCTGGGATAAAAAGCCCGCGACGTCGATTGCACTGTTAATACGAGGTCTCGAGGATCTGGCCCAGCCCAGTCCTCCACCACCGCCACCACCACTACCACCACCGGTAGCACTGTCTATGGAATCAATTCGATGACTCGACCAGTGCAGATGCTGAAAATTATTTCATAACTTCAATTCCATAATCTATATATATACACACACGCAAACATACAAATAGTAATTTACATTTCATTTTTTTCATACTTTTATTGATTCATTTGTAAGTTATTAAGCGAGTGCTTCATATAGATACGTGATTTTTATCCCAATACTTTCTTTTTACTATTATTACAAATTTCTTCATGACACTGAAGCTCGAGCAGTATTGTCAAATTGTACAATGCTCTCTGAACATATATCGAACGGTCTATACAAAGGCCAACTTCTATAGTGAGAGTGGCTGCTAGACTACTGCAAGAGATAACGTTAATGTTCATGGATTATATCAAATCCATGTATTCGTACAATATAATATTGCGCTGCAGAAATGTGTGCATGCGTTTTAATTGAAATACCTTTGTTACATTTTTTTGCTTCAACTATTCTCATTGTTCGTCATACGTGCACACGTTAACAAAACGCACGTGATCAACATAAGCGTGCCGATTCAAATAACAAATAAATTTAATAACTCCATATTTGATTTATCTACATCGGAGTTGTGTTCTTCATTTTCATAAAGTGCTTTAGTGCCAAACTTCACATCGAATTTGTCATTGTTGGTGCCAATAAGAGTAATTAAACACTGCGGGACCATATTTTTTTTTTTTTTTTCATCCTTTTTCTTTTAGTGAAACTCTTTATTCATCCGTATTAAGTGTATATATGAATAATATTTTTTGAATAATCTGCAATAAATGATTTAACCAAATAAATACGACACGTGTGATTGTAGAATAAATCTGCAGGAATTAAATTCGGAATTAATGTGAGTATGTATGTAAAGGTTGTTGGTGTATTTAATGTCATAGTCTCGCGTATAATCATTTTCGTAGTGGTAGGATTTAGTTGTATATATATGTACCATCAACAGGATTATAATTTACACGTGGACGCACCGCTACCCAACATCAATCGTAGCTAAAGCCGTATATACAGTTGGGGGAATCGGTGAGACAACCGTGAATTATTGATACTGAAATGAGGTTGAGTTATATATATACATGGCAATATATATGTGTGTGTACATATGTATTTTTGTCGTTCAAGTGAAATATACACACTTGAAAAATGCGACAGGTCTCAAATAGATGGAATAATATTTATCTGGGATTGTCCATGTGTATTCTCTTGGCGTGTCTCGAGTGAATCAAGGATTGACCTGATGAGATAAAAATAAAGCGGAAATATGAACAGTCAACCGAGATGATCTTGTCTATACATAGATTCGTCAACTTGAGAGTGACAGAATGAAAATAAGTGTACGTGTGTGTTTGGATGTATTTACATATTAATGTTTAGATGATATTATTCAGGTCACTGTGTTCAACAATCAAACTTCAATTATATGGCAAAAAGCTCATTCGATTTGTTTTTATTTGGCCAGAGTGTTTGATATAATTTTGTTTTGCTCTTTGGGGTAATTCGATAATATTTTTTTTTATCATTCGATTTATGTTTTTGAGCTTTGATGAGTATTGATCAAGAGACTTTGAAGTTGAATATTACTTTTTACAGATGTGATAATTGATTGAAAAGTGCTATCACAAGAAGAGAAGCGTGATCAAAATTGTTGATTGGAATGATAGATCAAGGACACATTCTGGTCAATTATTATCTCAAATTCTATCTGTAGACATAAGAAATGGATGCAATCACCGTCATTCTTTGAACTATATGATTGATTAATAGAGTGAACGGATATTTGGGACACAAATTTGTGTTACATTGATGCGGAATAAGAATTTTGAATACCCCTCATCTATGTGAAATACTGACCAGAATGGTTTTGTTACCATCATGAACATTGGATAAATCAGTAAAAAATTTTATTCATGATGATTTAAAAAAAAACAGGACTCGAATTGACATCACTCTACATTTGTACTCAAAGCGAAGGATAAAATGTATTTTTGTTTCAATTGAAGGATATTCTCCCAAATGATCACCTTCATCCTTCCTTTTGCAATGTGCATAGCAAAATGCGTAGAGTAATTCTACATTTAGTGATACAACCAAAAAATTTTGAAACAAACTAAACGAGTGGCAGTGGTTAATTGGATTGTAATGACAATGAAAGTTTTGTGGAAAAACTTTCCAAAAATATAATGTAAACATAAATTATCAAACGAAAATAAATGAAAGATGCTTTCGGTAATGCATTTGAAGTCCTATTGCGGATGTATATCTATTGCTCTTTGTGTATGTCGAATAGTGAAATCTCAATTGAACGGTTTGTATCAAGAAATTAATACCGATGGTCACGCGATGTCCGCCCTGTGCAGTAGAGCGAATTGGCAGCCGCACTCTCTCGGTTCATGAGTTCTCCTGGGAAAGCACTGATCCAATACGCCACATCCCCCACACTGCATCATCATATTCGACAATGAATTCATCGTCTTTTTTTTTTATTCATTCCATCAATGAATCAATGTTTTTTCGAACGTCAATTATTCATCATTATTATTCAAAAATTTTTTGTTCACCACCATCATCATCATCAATATCATCATCATCATCATAGATGTGGTTAAGTGATTATCCGATATTGGCCCAATTGTCAATGCCGATTTTTTGGCGGAACAGCAAGATAGAAATAAAACAAAAAAGAAGAACGATGAAATAATGACAAAACATTTAATTAGGTCATAACTGATTTTCCGAAAGGCTATTGGCAAATTAATCTGCAAGTTTCATTCTTATGTATGGAATATTGATATCGAAGTTGCCCACAAGAAATGAACAATATATGATTGAAACTTCTAATTATTAAGTTTAACTATGAATGAATCCAATGATAAACTCATCTAATTGTTGGATTATGAGGATTATCATCAATTTATTGAAGTTAGATTTAGTGACTATGGAGAGTTACTTATCCGATCTACAAGAGAAAACTCTATATAAGCATGTTACGTATGTCTTGCCAAGAAAAACAAGCTGTCGAAGCTCCAAACTGGTACACATATATAAGAATTACCAATACATAAACCGATTAAGAATAATTACAAGTGAAAATGTATTCAAAGCATTTATCGTTGTTCAATAGTGCCACAATGAATCAAAAGAAACATTAAATAAGATTAAGTGTTCGTATAACACTTCTCCCACCAACAATCAAATTTCCGAGGTTGAAATCTTTCTGCAGATGAGAAAAGATAAATTGCAGATAAAATATGTGCACATAAAATATGTGAATTCACAAATAAGTGATTCAGAAAATTAATGTGAGTTCAGTTTTATGTCAAAATGAGGCACAACCCAATCGTATTTAATGAGCAAAGTCCAATTAAATTGCAACACCAGAAGATGGAGTGGAAATGCAAATTAAATTGTCAACTCTCGACTGAACTCAGATTATCATTGCTGCTTCCATTCCCTTTTTATCTCAACTTCTATCCTTGTATTTTGTCGGTGCGTGAATTGCTCAAAGACATTTCTTAATCTGTATAGATATAGATAGTAGTGTGCACCTTCGCGTTGAATTTCAAATCATCACAGTTCTCATTTAATTCAGTTTGAAACAATTCGGATGGCACACGGGGCAAGAGCTTCATTTAATAATCAAGATGAAGTAACAGAATTTCTGCTCGTTAACAAATTTCGTGTTGATTAATTCATGGAGTTTTCGGCACAATTTTGTCACTAAGATTTTTTACTCTTTAATTTTTGTTATTAGACTATTGTTTATCAAATATATTTACTGGCGCATAATTTCGGGAATTAATCATTAATAAATTTTATTCGATGAAAATTACGCTCCTTAATCAGCCTTTATGCCAATAAATGTTTGCTTATTTGTAATTGGATGCGCAATACTTACTTGAGAGCATGCGTGTTGCGATGGATGTTGAGTGCATGTTGTTGTTGTTGCGGCGCAAACTCCTGTACCTGGCACTTTCAATTGTTCCTTGTAGTCTGGCTGATAGGGAAGTAACATTCGAATTTTTCCCCAACGATTGAAGAACAAAGTTATTGCTCCGGCCCAGATGATTAGAACCATCACAACAATTCCCACTTCTATGCCTCGTACCTGTTTCATTTTATTCAATAGAATCAGTTTATTGATATTTCGGAATATAACAGGACATGATAAAACCGATTCCTCCAATCAATTGGTAGAACAATTTGAGAACATCTGGGAGATAATTCCATTAACTATATCGAAGCTAGTTGTTGAGACTATTGACCTCATGATGAAGAAACTATACAAGCACATACTTGAATGGATAATTTTGCTGATAAACAACTCAACTTTGAGAATATTGAGTTCAAAGATATTTCATTGTTGAGATTCTGAGTGACAATTCTTTGAAAAATGATGTATATTGTCATACAGGATTTTCAATTTCGAATTCAACTACAAATTTATATTTAAAAAGCAACTATGAACTGTGATTTTCCAATTTCCTCTCCCACTTTATTCATCCTTGTATGAAAAAACTGTTTCATCTCTATCCATTAAATGTTGCATTTTCCTCTCATTTTCACGCTGCAGAGGCATAAAAGTTTGTTCCACATGTTGGAAATGTTACATAAATCACGAGGGAATTTCTGTTGCTCTACAGTTTTCGGGATTAGTTTCTGAATGTTAATATATTATTACTTTTAGTTCGATTAATACCTGAATGTATGCATGCGGTTGATGGGATGATGGTGGCGGTGGTACTGGCCCTCCGGTGACAGTTGCATCCTGTTGGGGAGAAGTTCGTGGCGGTTCTGAAAAGGTACGTTTTCAAATTATGAGATTAGTTGTATTCACTTATATGTATGAAGGATCATTAATGAACTACAATTATATATGGAATTGTTTTCAATAGTTTGATTATCTACGGTACGATTAATTCTTTTATTGATTGAAGTGGGTTGAAAATTTGGTTATAATATAGTTTCTGCAATTTTCGATCTATTCATAAAAAATAATGGGAGTAATGATGAAAAAATGGAAGTGACAGAAATTATACTGCTCATTCTAGGTCGGGTTGAATCTAAATAAAAGTGTTCTCTCCTTCGTTCTGGACCAAATTAAATTCGTGGTATGACGTGACAAGTTGATGATGAGAAGGGAAAATCAAGAGACGATAGATCCTTCGAAATATGTCAATCAGGTACTGATAAAAGTATTAGATAAGATGCCATATTGAGGAAAAGCAGATGCGGAAATATATTCGCGAATTAATCACGAATTTTTTTCCTCCATTTTCTATGCTTATCCATTCGTTTTCGTTTTTCGTCCTTCTTGAATATTGGAATGGGAGAAGTTTCAGAATCGTTCTGGGAATTCGCGAGGAGAAATGAACCTGAAACTCGGGATTTTATTGCCAACCAGAATCTGGAGAGGCGATAAAAATGAGTATTGATGTATAACTCAAATGTCATCAATGATAGAGGCGAAGAAATTGCTTTTCGTGGAGCTCGTGCAGTTGGAGTTTTTGGTGAGATATATAATGAACTGATGTATTCAGTATATATTCATTGCCTGTATTCTGACCGTGAAGAAAGGAAATAAATTTTCACGTGATACAAATTTTTTTTTTCTCATATCATCGGATTTCATAAAAAACTAGTTAAATTTCAATTGAGATAACTCATACAATAGATATTTTTAAGTGATCTTTTAGTGTAAAAAACAGCTAGGAATCATAATTTGAAAGAAATATTGCCTTTCGGACCTTCGTACGAATCTGTTGGTTCCATTTACTCTATTGCAGAAATAATGAATCTTCGCACAAAGAAGTAGGTTGTGGCGAACAAACATCACCCAATGGCGCTCAATGACAGACATATACGTCAGTCGATCACATTGGCGCTGTCGGAACTCATTCGTATCGACATTTCTGTCGGTTTAGAATCAAGTGACGTTATTTGAATTGGAAGCCAACCAAAATTACAGTTATGTGCAAAACGATGACTGAAATATGATTATCTCTAAAATACTACTGCAACGTTCGTTTAAAGCTATAAAAGCGAAAATACATTAACTGCGATTTTACTCAACGCCTCGCCTATTCAATGGAGCCTTTACTTTTTATTCGATGGAGTTGGAATAAAATCAGCAATAAATTGTGAATTTTTAAGATATGCGCAGATGGTTTGCTCATCCCAATGAGTCATTTGAACGCTTTTCACTTAATTAAGAAAGGTTCCATTCTCATTTCATCATGAAACTCGGATTACTCTCATGAAATTTAGTAGAGTGTTTGTGCTCAGTCACATTCAAATTTGTCATATCATTGGTATTAAATTTCAAAATATGTGAATAGTGTAGATATATTTTTATTATATGAATTACTTCCATCAATACGATTCGATTGTCACAATAAGTGTAAATAATTTACATTAGATGACTCGAATTCATACAGGGAAAAAATCTGAATTGATTGACAGAAAAGACGAATGGCAGTATATTTTCTCCTGAGTACCTTGAGCTAAGGCTTTGTATATAATTTCTTCGAAACCCCATTTTTTCTAGTGCAAAATTTCTGGAAGTTATGATAGAGTCGGAAATTGGCACAGGAATTACCAAAGTTGATCGTTAAATACGAAAATTCCAGAACTTCTATAGCAGTGGCGTAAAATTGTAGATGACATGATACTCAATATCCTCCACTAATCTGAATTGAATAATAAGTTTCAGATATTTGGCGTCGACTGTGGTACTTCACATCAACTCGGCAGAGAGTTTCCACTGATTCCAATCGCGGTATTTCTAATTGATATATATCAACTTTATAATGAATCTACTCAAATTTACCAATCGGGTAATAATTGAATGCAAACTTTTTTAATGTCAAATCAAGTCAAATTCTAGAGCTGTTAGATGAATTGCAGTAAATTAATATTCAACATTTAGAATAATTGATATTGGATGAAATAATCAAATCTTGAATATGGATTAAGTCAAAATAAATTTCATAAATTGAAGCATAGAGTGGCCCCATCAAGATAGTTGTTTATTATCACTTATTATTCAATTAATGAACATCATGCATTGAGTGGTTTATCCCAATCCCGAAAAGATTTTCGGTTTTCAATTACGTATTCCCCACTCATCATCACACATGGAGACAAATTTTGTGACAGTGTGAAAGGTAACATTTTTAGATACAATTCTTCACAAATTGTCTTTTAAATTTGTACAGTGGTTCATGAGGAGAAGGATGCAATGCATTTAGGATAGTTTGGAAAATCAAATATTTAGAATTGAAAGGACCTTCGTGACAATTTGACGAGACTCAAAGTAATGACAATTCGGGAATCCTAAAAATGTTACTAGAAGATTGGGGCCACTGAACAAATAATATTTTTGGGGTAAATACCGAAGTCCTGTCATGGCGTCAAGAACTACATCGGAGTGATTGAACCATTTTGACCTCCTTCGGCCTCTATAAAAGCTTATTGTATGAAGCAATGTTTTTCTTCTCGTGAGATTTTTTGTTTTACACTCACAGAAATACACTACAAACTTGCATTTCACCTACCAGCCGTAACTGAAAATGATAGTGGTGTCATCTCATTGTGAGTTGTTCTATTCCTCCTGATGATAAAACCCAGACTTTAGGAAAACTATAAGATATTCTGCATTTATTCTTTCCGTTAGCATTCTCCGAAGTCAAATTAATTCCACTGTGCCAACTTGCCTCAAACATTGATGAAATAAAAATCATAAGAAAGATCTCATATTGGAATTAGAAATTCTTCTTTCAGTGAGCAAAGCTTTCGGAATCAAAATAGATTAATGCGAAGTCGAAGAAAGTGGTTGATATTTGGTACTTTTTGATTATCATCTGAAGACTCTGCCTTACCAGATATTATTCAAAAATAATGAATTGTTCATCTTTCGGACCAATGAATAATTGAATGAATTATTTTATGCCAACAAACATGTCAGTCAGAAGTTCATTATTAACTTTCAATATAATATAACGTATTCATTTGAAATCAATGATGATGCAAACAAATCTGGTGTGGTGTTGGTTGGTGTCGTTTCAAACGAAAATTTCACCCCATAATTAATTATATATTCAAAGCAATACAAGAATTACATTTAAATGCAATTCTAATGATTCCTTCTATTTTTAGAAGCCATAAAGTTCCATGATGCCAAGAACTCCCACGAAAGTCACCCACAACCTTTTTGAAGCTTCTGCACATCTGAAATCGATTTCTGAATACCAAAATAATCCTCGAAGTGAAATTGTTCGACTTAGCAACTGCTGGCCGGGAGTATCAGAAATTCCCATTTTGGTTCTTTTGAACTTTGAGTCATGAAATAATGTTAAAGCCTTCGAGTTATTGCAGAATTTTACTACCAAGAATGATTATGATCAAAAAAATATACGACATAAGAATCGATAATTCATTTCATGTACGAAGTAGCTTCACAGCATTTGGAAAGAAATCTGAAGGATTTCCGATCGCAATAAAACACATAACCGTCTCACATATAACCATCGATGATAGCATTTCCAATGACTGATGATTAGAATACCCACAGAGAACCATAGCATCAATTGCTTACGAACTTTTCCAAGTTATTGGCAATGACGAAAGGCGATCTTTCATAGAAAAATTTATTTCAATACATCCTTTCCTTTTCCAAAAAAAAAATGCAAAAAAAAAATCTGGAAATAAGTTGTACTTTATCAAACACTCGGTTTGAAGTTGCAAGTTTAGATTAGAATGCCTCAGTAATTTCTTTTCCCAATTTTTACTGATCTTCCTTTCACGGACTGCATTTTCCATTTTCTTGGAATTGAAACCTTTTCACCCGTCGAAGAATGAAATGAGCGATGCTCTTCTAGAAAATCAATTGCTGCTCCAATGTGCTTTATATTTTGTGAAATAAAATGATCTGAAAACGCATGTCTGCAAATAGTTAATTGGAATAGGCATCTGAGGGAGAGGAGATTCCAGTTGCGAAACAAATTACTTATTTTAGCATAAATCTCAATACATAAAACATCTTGAAGATCAATATGGGAGCCTATTGAGTACATTCATACGGACATGGTTTGGAACCGGATGTTCATAATTACGAAAAACTGCATGAATTGGCAATACACCCGTTTCTTGTTATATCTAATTTGAGTGAAACGTGACGCAATCCAGAATAGAAAAAAAGGGAAACTTAAACTCACCGTGATTTTTTTTTTTTTTTTTTTTTTTTACTATATGGTGCATGGAAAGATTGACCTAGTTTATCATCCAATTATTTCGGTCGTTGTTTTTTAGTCTATCCCCCATTTTGATTACTTTTTAAATTAACTTCAAAGTATGGATATTGTGAAAAAATAATGTGACATAAGTGTTGATGGGCAATTTCCTATTCTTGTGGTGGCAACACTAACTCTCAGTTTGTGCTATCGTCTTCAATAATGCGCAAACTGTGGGCATCTGTGTTGTAGATATTATTACCCATGGTTATTTAATTTTACTTTAGAATGACCTTTTAGAGTACATTTCTATCCGGTTTCTTGTTGAAACAGTACAGAATTTTACTTGGAAGTGGCCGAAAGACGATTTTTTTTTAATTTATTGAGATCTCAAATTCAAAAAATTGAAAATTTTGTTCTACTGAAATTCAATTCATAACTGCTAAGCGTTTTACACTTCACTTTGTCGTGTGTACTGGGAATTTCGAATGTTTTTTTATTAAAAAATTTTCATTCTCTACGGAGCGCAAATAATTAAAGAAAATCCTACTAAACTGATTTTCTTTAGGGCTGGACATGACGTTCTACGTATAACTATCACTTGCTCGTAGTTAAATTGAAACTCTCCGATAATTTAGTTCTTTGATCTATTCTCACATGTCTCTTGGTATTATATTCATTCTAGAATTGCCTTTTCCTGGTACAAGTCTTTGAACGCTGTTTTATCATCTATCTTATAGTTATCATTCTTCTCAAATCGTGTTTGAAACTATTCCGCAGATTGTCGTAAATGTACGCTCCAAAAGTTCAACTAAAAGTGGACCAGATATTTAATATTTCTTTTATCCCCAACTTTGGTAAAGTGACCGTGAAAAATGGCGCTTCAGATCTAACTTTAGATTGAACTGCAGTCAAAAAGTACGATTCAGCTCTCTTCCATCTACACTTGCCAACGTTTTTTCTTTCTGGTGTTTTTTCTTTTGTGTTGTCATTTCCAACTCTCACCTAATGTACGGAAGACGATAGGTCGACTGCGGTATTTTTTGCCAGCTCTCACAGCAGTGATGACCAGCTGGTATTGTGTGTCAGCTTGAAGGTCGGTCAATGTAACCACATCGCTGTTTCCTGCGACCAACCGCACCATCCTGTAACTAACCATCGCGCCATTGTTATTCAATTCAGTTATCCAAAAGTTCATTCCATTTTGCTTTGCATGCAATTAAAAATCATGACACATAATTAATATACATGTATGTATCTTGTAAATGAATGATATTTTCATGTAAAATGATAATGATTGCGGCCATTATTGACCAGAAATCAGACACATATATAAGATGTCTACCCGCATACTTTATACCTAGTTTTCTCAGGCGATATCAACCCTCATTTGTTTTTTATATCTATATCATAAATGGTAATGCAGAAACTTTGCATGTTAGATGGTAAACTCAATGAATCGTTAGAAAAATGTGTAAAATAATTGCTATGTGTAAAATATCCCATAGCAGAGAGCAATTTATTGAGTTCTTTTTATCATTTGTCGTATGTACCAGTTGATACGAAATTTTTCAAATTCTATTTCGATCTACCACACTTCAACTTCAGTAAAATGGTTTATTACATGCAGATAATTCTGAGACGCAAAAATTGATCAAAAATGGCGGGTGTTTTGTAGACGTAATCATTTTAATAATCATAAAGGCTTGAACTTTTAGACGACTGGGACAAAATAAACAAAAGCAAAAGTCGATCATAGATAAACACATTAAAAGAGGAAAGAAATACAACAAGAAATTATTAAAAACTCATTGTGAATATTTTTCATTTTTCTTCCAATATCTTGATTATTCATAATTCAGCGAGTGGTGAAGCTAAAAGGAAATTGAGACTTCATATGAAATTTTCCACATTGGATTGAATAAAATGTAATCGCTATTACCGCAAGCAGTAAGATATAAAAAGCTACTGATATGCATTGATGTCAATGGGAATTATTCATTAGCAGACTTTTCATGTTTGTAATAAATGAAAAAGTAAAAGCCTTCTACAGATAATTAATTAACATTGAAAAACTAACAACATTCTTTGCAGTGAACTCTATCATTTATTCACTATTTTATCATCCACTTCTCATCTTGAATCCATGTAAATAATTCTGTTTTTATGAAGAATATGAATTTCATGGTAAATAGGTTTACATAGCTCGAAGCTACTCGTATGTAATACACAAGGAATGAAGAATTTCGAGATATCCACGTGATGGTATTTTGCTCCTGTATGCTCGACAATATGTCGCATAACTCGTAAATGTTTGGAATTTCAGTGCATTAGATATACACGCGGGTGTGTTGTCAACGGTCGAGATGCGCGTGCTATCCTTCATCACATGAAATATTTCTATCCTTTTATCGTACATGTCCGTTGGGTACATTTTTTCCACCTAACTTCCCTTTACACCATTCATATTTTTTTATTTGTTTTTCTTTCCTCACAATATTTATATTATCGTTTTATCGTCACTTATATTCATCGTAATAACATGATGAAACAATACAATACTGCGCTGACAATTCTATATTTTCCTATGAGCATTTTCCATTTATCAATGTATCCCTGTATTTTATTTTCTTCATTTTCCGTTATTTTTCAGCACAGGAAAACGTCGGTGCACTCATATTGATGCAATTTATCGTATCGTTGTCTAGATTAAATTTTTGTCGCAGTTATCAGATTTAACGGATTATTTCATGGACGAACGGAGGGATACAAAAGATCACGAGGATTACAGGGATTATCGTCGACACTGGGCGCCATATTTATTGAAGCGTTTATTGTCCAATTATTTAATAATGCGTGACGAAAACTTTTTTTTTTACTTTCTAGAGGCTCATCAAATACCTGTCAGTGACATCCCAGTTAGTTGTGCACAAGAAAAAAAAAAAGAATAAATTGAGATATGTTAAATGTGAAAAAGGCAGGAAGATGAGAATAATTATATATCTTCTTAGCGATGATTCACAAGAGTTCGATACTGAGTGTCACCGCTCACGAATTTTCTTCGTACTGAAATAGTTTGTAGTTTATCAACAATACAATTTTGTATTTTGAAAATGTATTGAGTAAAATTGAACTAATTTCAACATATTTTCGATGTTAAATGATAAATTTTGTTTATTTGTATTTTTTCCCTGAAATTCATCGGATAAGAACTGTATTAAAGGCCGAACAAAATTGTGTTTTCATACGATTGAAATCAAATTTCAGGGTTGTTTTAATTTTTTTATTATAATGATCCATCAGCATTTTCACTACGCTCCCCGTTGGTTTAATTTCATACTTATGAATTTGGCTTTTAAGAATATTCTGATAGGATCCATACTCGAATATATGGCAAATGATTTGTTTAATCAGTGTTGCTAATAGAAGATCATCAACGAGTAACTCTTTTACTTATTTTCTGCATGAAAGCAGCTTGCACCCCATTTGTACATAGTTTGCAATGCAATAAATTGGAATACATTTAATATTGGAACGTATAATGCCATGAATTTGTTCATGTATGAAATATGGGAGCGCATTTGATAACACGAAACCTTCGAAACCAGTTTTAATGCCCACATCATTTTTGTTTTCTTTTTGCAAGCACTTCGGTGAAAATTTGGAGGGAGTCTCTCTACAATATTGTGAAGTAGATAAAATTATTAAGTATTTTGTTGGGCTACTGACACAGTGAATTTGTCTCAAACTTTACATCATCTTCATTGAAGATGTGAATAACGAATGACAATTACCACGGTTGTGAGCTACAACTATCGTTTGTTAGTTACGGTTTAGTAGGGAGAACTTTTGGGCTCGCAATGAAATGTTAATTTGCGAAAAAAGTGAGGCGTTAAGTTTTTACCTATACGAAGAATGAGAAAAAAATTTTAATTAATTTTTTATGAAATGGTGCCATCTATAAAACTTCAAAGTATTAGATCAGAAGTAGAGAAAGGTAAGAAATATAGAATCTGAGACGAAAAAGTTTTACCATTTTCGCGGAGAAAATTTAGTTTAATTTCGGAGATGTCCAAGTTTGTATGTAATTGATAAGAATTATATACCACAGAATGTATGAACGATATAAATGTATACACAAGTAATTCAGCAACCGTTGTAAATGAGAGAGCCAAGTTCCAATACAAAAACGAATCAAACACGTCGATATGTTGTACTCTCCAAATTGAATAACTGTTTCCAAAATACACAAACGTGACGAATGAATTGTTTGTGGGCGGTTGCATCTCTTTTCTACGTGCAGTCAAAGAAATTAATATATATATCCCATTACTACCATTTATTATATGTTGAAATTAGTTCATTAGTCCTTCAGTAAATTTCTTCCGCCACAAACCTGCATTAACATCAATGGTTTATGATCGACTACAGAATATCTATGTATCAAAGAAGTCAAAACGCAGCACACTTCATATCGTTCCCCGAGAAAAAAAAAACATTTTTCTACTGTAAACTTGCTATAAAGATAATTATTTGGAGCAACGGCATTCTAAACGTATGAGAACGGAACGTTGGACGTTATTGATTGACTTCTGCTTTCTTTTTTTCTTGACAAATATTTATATTTGTTATACCTTTCATCATCGTACGTCTCGTTGTACGGTTCGTTGTTACTTAGGGCGAATGTTTCGTTGTAAGTTTCATTGTACTTTGCATCATAAGCATCGATGGTTTCATTCCTACACCGGAAAAAAATTCTCGCATTACTATCACGTTTTTTAAAAAAATTTTTTTATTAATTTTTTTTTTTTCCAAAACATTAATTACCTGTGATTTGTATACAATGATATGAACACACAAATTTTGGGATAATAATTATGTGTTTGCGCTAGAGGCGTATGAACAGTGCAATACCTAAACTATTTCTATTACGCAAAATAATTCTTAGTGTGTAAAAAGATTTCACTTAAATTTTTTATCAAATACTTATAAGGTAAAGGAAGAAGAAAAACAAATCGTTGAGATTGCTTTCGATCAATTGCCAAATACTATTCAAAATTGATTGTTGCGATCTAGAATTCATCTATGAAAAATTGGCACACACAATTTTCTACAAAGCGCTTTCTGCTATGCTTGTACCTGTCAACTGTGAAATTCCTTCGCCGCAGAATAACCGAAATTCAATTAATTTACGTAATCGATAAAGCAGAGAAAATGAGCCCTGCACAATTAACTGTACAATGATGCTGGTGTACATATTGCAATTTGACGTGATAATGCGTATTATTATTGCTTTGCAAATTGTTTGTATATAAATATTCATGTATCATGGTGAATTGTGAGGTCAAAGTGTGCAAATGATGGACAATTATAATTAAATATACGCACCTTGCATCCGTTGGTTTGTATGTCACATCGTACTTCTCCACCTGGTCGACTTGACTTGTGCTCCAGGACACTCGGACGGATGTTGGGTTGAGGAACATGACTGTTATGTTTTCCGGCACGCCAGGAACGCCTGTCATCGATCCTGTAACCACACAAATATATTTTGCGTGTCTATTAATGAGACTTGAAAATAAATTACCTGTTATGTTTAGATGATTTTTTTTTCAAAAAAAACGAAATAGATGAAAATTCAGTACATAAGATACGAACATATGATTCAAAAATTTTCCATTTTTCATATTTGGTTGGAGCCAACATGAAAATGTAGTGAAATTAACCGACACACTATGAGAATATTTAGCGATATTATAATTTTCTTTGACCATTTCTAGATGTTGTTTGTTCCGTAAACTTTGATACAAAATTATTAAGTCGAGTTGGGAAACGGCAAAGAAAAATTTGGGATCTCTATAGAATGAAAATCAATTTCAGTGCGCTATACAGTGAATGAAGAATACTGAGGGGCATGTGATAAATTCAATAGAATTTCACATTTTTCATTTTGTTCTTAAATATTCAAATGACTCACCAACAAACCCAGCTCCTTGGAGGATTAGAATAGCGGCCCAAAGGACCATACCGCCAGGGTGCCAGACCAAACTCGGACCGTTTGTACTTCCGCACTTTTTTCGGCCACCAATTTCGTCTACGTACAATAACGACTGCACAAACCCTCGTTTGCCACATCCATATGCCAAAACATTTGCACTATTTCTATTCAATAATGAACTTGTCTCTTTAATATTTTTACTAGCAAATATGCCTAATTCAGTGAGCCACAATTCATCACGGCATCGCATTGCGTACAATTTTCATCAATAAATTTCGACATTTTCTCGTGTCATTGAATTTAATGTTGAGTAAATATATGGTAAATATATTCTTTATTTTATCTTTCACTGTTTATTATTCTGTGGTGATTCACATCCGACGAGCTCTTGATTTTCTCTCATAGATCCTGGATCGATCCATTAACTGCAACACAAAACCAAAAATGAATTAGATAATTTACGGAATGAGAATTTCCGCATAAATAATAATTTAATATGCAATTATGAAATTCTAACTGACTGCGCATCAAACGTCGTTTAGAATAAATTTCTATTTCCGTATGAAAATTACTTAATTTAAATAAGCTTTAAACTAAGTATGATGAACATCCCTGAACAAATGCGAATATATAGCAGAAAATGAACGCTGCGCACGTGTGCATTTTACACCCACCAAAAGATGAAAAAAAAAGCCATTAACTATAAATAATTACATTTTTAGTTATATTCGATTTCCTCTTTTATTCTCTCTGGTTATTGCACAAGTATTCTCTCCTATCATGTATACATTTTCAAATAAACAATAAATAGAAACAATGGTTTAGTTTATTCTATGAAAATTCTCACTTGCGATCGACTATTCCATTCTCTCGACATTGTCCCAACAAAAATACATGAAGAAGGAAAAATGGTACTAAAGATATATGAATAACAAAAGCTTACAATACACTGCAACCTGATGACGTGCAACCCTACAGTATGTTGCCGCACGCCCGGTCAGCGTGATGTGAAGCTCCATGATATTTTCTATATATTCCAACTACCTCTATCACTGTACCTTGTCCATCTATCTTTTTTCTCCCCACTTGGAGGCAAATTGATATATGTCTTTATATATATATATATATTGAGAGTGAAAAACCGCATTGAGAGACAGAGAGAGTGGGGGAAAACAATTAATGTCAGAATAATTTGTAGGGTACGTATATTCGCAATTTAAGGGGATACATCAGAATATAATTTAAGCGGAAAGAATTCTCTTCGAACATTTTTACTGAATGCTTTTTCATGGGAATATACACAAAATTAAATTGTAATTTTATAAAGAATATTAAAAATTTTCATTTACGCTAAAACCGATCAAATTTTTCGACCCGGGATTTCATGTGATGGAATCAACAATGAGAATAAATCGGGTGAATCAGTTTTCATACTTTGTTTTTCATGATGATTTGATAGTGAAATATTTTTTTTTTACTTTTATATCTTCATTATTGTGATTTAATGGGAAAGGGATGGTCGTGATTAAACTTTCCAGGAAAATCAACGAGAACATGTTAACAATCGAGGAAAAACCATTGAACTCAAACTTACTTTCCATCGTTTTTTACATATATATGGAATTTATTCACAGAATGTTGCATTGGCTGTGACAAACTGTTGCGATTTTGTAATGCACACGGAAAATAAAATGTAGTATAATTTACTACAAGATTGCAGTAAATGTTTTTGTAGTTACAAATATTCTATAAAAGATAACAGTTACTCAATATGTGTCGAATTTTACTGAGTCAATAAGTTTAATTTACTCCCATCTTGCGGTTAATTCTACTGCACATTGCAGTGAAAATTGACATTTTTTTTAAATCTATACTTTTTTATAACCCAAATATATTTAGTATATATAAATAACTCAGTATGTAATTTTTAAATATAATTTAAATG
>JAPYZF010000506.1:0-40781 GCA_030523045.1 Meteorus cinctellus | reverse complement strand
TTCATAAATGAACATATGTTTTTAGATGCAATCCTATATAAATTCATATAAAATCACATATGGGTATATCTGCCCATATATAATATTTTAAAATCTCGAAATTAACTTATGATTCGTATATATTGACGTATATGAGCTTTATATGATCATATATGAGTGATATATATCAACATATGGCTAATAAATAATCATATATGTTTCGTATATAATCATGTATCATCTACATGAGTTTGCATATGAGCCACGTATAATAATATCTCATTACATACAGTCATATATATTTTTTTTTTCCCGGGCTTCCATAATGAAGAGTACGATTGGGACCATCATTTTAATTTTTAACCCGCTGTTCACTAGCATGTAATAAACTGTAAATCAAAATAGTTCATTGTTAATTCCGATATTCCAATGTATTTTGGCTGCCTAAATGTTTCACGTTAATCTCGCTTTTCGTTGCCCGCTCATTCTGCTGAACTTATCGCCAATACTTGAGATCCATATCTAGCTCTTCGTTATTCCTCGTTACCACTGTCCTTCTACTTCTTCATAGCTCCTGGCACTTGCAGTAAGCAGAATGGGGGAATTACAGAATTACAATGTAGCATGCAAGCATGTGTGCTCAGCAGGTCCATGTATGCATATCTACATTCGTTGTATATATATGAAGCTCAGCACGTAGAATGGATCAACGTTAGAACATGGTTCTCCTCCAGCCAATTTGCCACGTTCTATCGTTATACTATCTCCAATACTAATGTCATTGAACGTAAGATAAAAGTGAAAACAGAATAGAACGGAGTATAAATATACATAAGAATGGCAGATGGAAACAAAAAAAATCATACAAGAAATGAAGGAAAAGAAATAGATATTAAAACTTTTATCAATTATACCAAGTGCTTAATAACTCGTAACATTGTTGCATTATCAATTAATTTCATTTGAGGTAGACATATATAAGACAAATATATTAGAGAGGTGGAAAAATTAAGTACAAAAAAGGAAAGGTAAACGTTTAGTGTAGGGAGGGATTGGCGTAATTTGGCCAGGATCACAACTGCACAGCTGGAAACCTCAGACACTTGGAACTACTCCAAATTAGCTTATTAAATTAGCGCGAACGCAAACGAGAATAGAAAGAATAGAACGGTATGAGAACAAAAAGGAGACGATGAAAAGACTTGGCGGGGCATTTCATCTCGAGCCAGTACAAACGCGAAGAAGTACGATCAAAATCCAAACCCGGAAATCTATGTAATATTACACGAACTAAGACAATTCTATGACTTTTTCAGATCAATAACTTTCACATTGAGAAAAATCCACTGGGTGCTTTTTTAATTATATCTCTGAATGTTTGAAAAGAATGTAGTATTTTCAATCCAATTACAAGTACAAAACTCATTTTATGTTCATTTCAGTTAATGATCTCATCCAATTTTATGCTTCTGCTATGTTGAAAACAAGAAAACATTCTGGTACAGTTACTTGCTAATGTTTTTGGTAGCCCATGTCTTCATCCTTCCACCCCTCTTGACAAAATAAACATATTCTACAGTTATCCTACAACAAAGTCCTGTCAGCTGTCACATTGTTACACTGCGCATCAAACTTGATTCTACATCAGCGCCTAGCATGACAGCATCGAGGGGTTGAAGGAAAGAAAAAATCCAGTAGAAAATGTCTTCTGCCGTTTTTTCCTAATCTGTGTGTTGACTTCATTTGAACGGCTTATGGGACAATCTCTGAGGTAATGTTTCAGTTCATTCGATATTGCGAAATGGTGATCGTTTATTCATATTTATAGTTGAAATATCGACTTCAAATTACTAGTGGCAGTCACATTGTCGACGAAAAAGTGAAGAATATCTAGAATTCTATTTTTCATTGAAATCATATTTAAGTCCTGGCAGTTCTTCTGTTCCATTCGTCGCCCAAAATATTCGATTGTGAAACGGCTGATGGTATGAAGTCTCGAGTTAACTTAGACATGTACAAGTTCTGAAGCTGGAATTTCAACACGTTAATCGCAAAATCCCTATAGGTTATCAAGTTTGAAAAAAAAATCATGAACATATAAAATAAAGTTGTATCACAATTGGGGATCGATAAATACAATTCTTGCTAATTTTTTTGCGTACCCTCGAAGAATGGGTATTGGTTTAAAATTTTATAGCCATGTAGGTAAAAGTGGAGCCCCGCTTCTGCACCATTACCGAAATAAGGTAATAAGCAATCAATTTTCCAATATCACTGGTGAAAATTTAATATTTCCTAAAATAAGATAATTTTTCGGAAAACAATAAATTTTGCCAGCCCTTCAACAATCAACGAATCTAATCCATCCTTCATGAATGTATGTTTAAGTTGAATTTTTGGAAGTGAAATTCGTTTCCTTGAGTGTTTGAACAAATACTGCATAAGCTTGAGTGACGAGTGTGATTGCAATGCATACATACATATGTATATTTTAAACAAATTCGAAAATACGAAATGTCTCTGTGGAGATGGATAATCCCACGTGGAACGCCACCAGTCACGATTGGTGCGGTGTATACATCGTGATGTACACATACACGTATACATATGTATGTGTGGACATGGACACATGTGAATCCATCCAATTTATCGCCAGCAAATTGAATCTTTGTCGGAAAATCCACAGCCGTGCCTATTCACTCTCGGTATATAATCGGTTGGTTAATTAATATCGTCAATGCATGGCACGACCGCGAATCCAACTCAACTAATCCACGTCTGTTCAACTCACAATCACATAATATGCATATACATATATGCTACATATCTACTGTATAAATATATATATCTCCTCAAGCAATATAGTACATGAATAAATTTCAAACGTGTTTTATCAGTAATTATTCATCCAATTTTGTCGTTACCTATGAATTGATTTAATAATCATCACCCATGTATGAGACGATCCGTAACATGAAAATGAATTTAGAAACTGGGCTATTTTCACTACGATCATATCAATCCGAATAATTATAAACGATGGAACGATAGCTCTGGATTATTGTTGGAATTTCATTGCAATTTTGTATGGAGTTATGAACGTCTTAAGGCATTAAATTTTCAAACGTAAAATTGAATTGCAATTTCGGAAATTCATATCCTTCTAATCAATTTTCGAATAATACTCTGTAGACACTTGTATATATAGCGTTTATCAAAAGTTATACCGAAATCCAATCTGTACCGGCTTCATTGAAACAAAATAGCTACAAAGTAAATTTTTTATCCAGCTAAGGGTGTTTTGCGTCGCGCTCCACAGTTTTCTAGTGTAATATTAAGTGAGTGGTGACACGTGTTTATATTACTGACATATGAGGAATTTTGGCTTCACCAAAAAATGTGTATGAAACACTTTTGGATCTTCAGTGTATACATAACAGCTAAATGATTACATTCAAATTTAACTTCAACAAGTTCCACCGTTGTTCATTCGAAATCTTTTTTGTTATTTATATATCTTTATATATCTTTATTTAGAGTACGGTGAACAGATATTATGAACGGACTTGAACTGATGGAAACATATGAAACTGAAACTGAATCAACTACAAAGTTATTTATTTCCTGAAGTTAATGATTGGACATGGATTTTTCTGTATACTGAAACTGAATTCGCCGAAATTTCCAAGTATGCGTGTATATATATTCGAGGAATTCAAGAAAAAAAATAAAATAATAGGTGTTTTGTGTATGAACTAGATGGACTTGGTCTCCGTGTGAGGTCAGAAAATTACTGCGGCGCAAAGTTGAGCCAAGACATAGTCGTGGGGTAAAGACAACGGCGGGTGCAGTCGTTAAGCGGAACCGGGCGTGGGAATAAATTTTACTGGGGTTGAATAACGAGCCAGAGGCTTTTGGTTACCAGAGAGAAATGCGAGGAAATGCGACCAAGAGAATACTCGACATTAAAAGCACCATGGTCTTTAATACTGCACGACTATATTCGCATATATATATATATGTGTTGTGTGTGTGTGTGTTTCGTTCATCTCCATGGGAATTTTCGGCTTTTAAGACAATATTATGAAGTGTTGTGATTGGAGAAAAAAAAAGAAAAAAAAAATGCTTACTCGTGAAATTTGATATGAAATTATTCATTGAACACAAATCGCGAATCACTGACTATGTCGTCTTTCGAAAGTCATTCGAGTTCATCGTGATGGTACATCAGCGGAACAATTGAAATGGATTTAATGTAACTTTGTTATAAAATCCGATACCATTGGCTAGTGAGACTAGTTGTCCCCGTGAATTTGACAAGATTGAGATTTAAACAATATGTTGGAGAACTGCATTATGACAAATTTCAATTAATAGAAACCAAGATTTTAACAACTTCGCGAATGTAATGGATTTGTGACAATACTTTCTGTGGAATTTGTGGGAGCGATGTAAACGATCATATTATTTTCCCCTACTCGATTGTATGAAGCACGAGCTGCAATAATTTTCAGTGGGGTTATTGTCCAAAGGAATCGCAAACACCTCAATCGGAGATGAACGTCAAATATATCCTCAAAGGACATTTTATTAGAGGAAGAAAGTAGAGGTCATATAATTCTCTATTGGAGTCATTTGTCCCACAGCCACAGTCTATTACGAAACGAATGGTGAGAGTCAACTTTTACGACCCTGTATGTTTCTTCTCTCTAATTCGATGAGCCCTGCTGACGAATGATTATGAACTAAAGAAGCTGCACATTTTCGCGAAAGTTTGTTGCGATCGCATTTTCTCAATTTTATTCCCCTCTTACCGCAGTTGGTACTATTTTTTTCGTAAATCAATATTACTGCATCCCCAGCATTGCCATAATGCGAAGCACGGTGACTATTCGCCGGATCGCAATGTGAGGGTGAGTTTGTCCGTTTCATGCCGTCACTTTTACTACTGTCCTATCTCTGCATCTTTTTCTCATCATCCAACGAAACTGTCTTAGCTCTATGGGCACGAAATGAATTTGTATAAAATTGGAACGCTATTTTTGTTATGATACTCAAAAGCCTTCGGATGATACTACACGAGCGTTGTAGGTTATACTAAGAAATCACTTGCTCACCCATGAGCACACAATTTAACAAACAAAATTACGTTTGTAATTCTGTTACGTATGGATGTATGTATTGTATTGGTCATATTTTTTATATCTTTTGTTTTCTCGCATTGTGCATTTTAATGAATAAATAATGAATTTCATGTCAATAATAATTTGGGATGGTGCGACGATTATGTCATTTCCATTATCTGTCTTAGCTCCCTATAAATATATGTCTATGAAAAAACTTTGTTTTCTTGTCGTAGCAAAAATTTGAGTGAATAGACCAAAACTACGGGTTTGTTTACAGATTCAAACGAATATTGTTAGTGAACATGAAAATTCTGCCATGCGACTCAATGTGTTTTTTCACTATATCAAAAAAAAATTCGATTTCATCACTAAATCACTTTACAATGAGTGAAAGACGACAAGCAAGAATCAGATACTTCTACAATTACACACCGAATAATGATCATACAAAAGAAAAAGGAATATTGAAAAGAATAAAATTAAAAAAAATGTTTCCTTTTCATGGGCAAGGAAATCCCATTAGTGTATATACTTTGGCTCCTATTCTACGAGAATGTATCGCAGCTTTTTCACATTAAAGAAGCCCAAGTAAGAGTATGTAAGTTGGAGGCGCGAAAAAAAAAAAAAAAAATTGAAAGAAAAAAGCGAAAGAATATATGGTGGAAGTACTGTGTATCCTTGCTAAAGCTGACGATAGCTCCGTTATAGAAGTTATCCCTTTATTCCACTCGCCTTTGGTATAGAGATTATCGGTCTTTTAATTCGTTTACTGGCCATTACTGAGCGAATAAGACGGAAAAGAGAGAAGAAAGAATTTGTAAATTCAGAAAGAGAAGACAAAGAATAGTAGGATGCAGTGTGAGCGAAGGCAGGACGGAAATATGAGGCGCACAGCTCGCGTAGTCAAAAACTTTTCCATTTCATTAAGCTGTCTCCGTTTTTCCTTCTTACGCCGTCAAGTTTATTACTTTGTCCTCTTCTGGCATTGCATCACTCCCCTTTTGCTATCTCTATCCGACTTTGTATTTTTTTTTTTCCTTTCTCCACACACATTTCCTTTTTCTCTTCCTTTCCCTTCACTGTTTCACTATGTTCTCTCTTCTACCTTTAGCTAACAGCGAGTGCTTTTCAACTTTGCTCCGAAGCCTTTTTTTTTCTACTTTACTACTACTACTACTACTACTACTACTACTACTACTACTACTGGCATCACCACCACCACCACCACCACCACTGCCTTATAGCGATACCCCAGGTGCACAACGATCTTTTAATGATAAATAACTATGACACCGCAAATTCACTCCGGATAAATTTATTTTTTGCTCCACTTTTACCATATAACCTTCATTGACTTCGTTAAATTTCAACCGCATAATGAAACTTAAGTAGTTTATATGTGTAGTATAAAATTGAGACTTGATGAGAAATTGATAAAATTTTTAAATTAGAAACGACAATAAAAAGGATATTGTTTTTTGTGTGAATATTTCGTCGTAAAATTATTCACTTTAATAATGTCTCGAGATATTTCTTTTCTCTCTGTGGCTGCACAAAAGCTGAATACTATGATAATAACCATTAGAATCTGCTACGTACGTCGGTGTGGCCCATTGGGAACTGGCACCTTTCTCCTGGCAGAAAAGCCAACCCCTCTGTTCTTAATTCGAATAAAATTCCAACGTTATGTCCTGCAGTATTGCATTGCATGTGGTACTGGTGTATGTATGCATATGTAGGGAATGAACGAGAAAAAAAGCAGAGTGCGACGCTGCCAACTCTAACACACGTAACCTTTTTTTTTGATAATTGAACCAGCCGCAGCACTATAATCACATACTGTGTGGGTTCTTAATCGAAGGAAATTGCACTACATTTCATTACTACTCTCATCCGTATTCAGTCTTCTATTTTGCTATTTACCTCAAAATCCGAAAAATGAGAAAAAAATTCGAATCTGCCCTCTTAATTCAATTTGAATTTATCACAACGTTTGAAACAAAGTAATGAATGAATTACTAATCGAATTTACACTACAAACATATACTGAATTTAGAATTCATTCTAATCGAAATTTATTTTCAGTGCTAATTTAAATATGCCACGAGTTGTTATTATTTTAATAATGTTTTTCTCTTTAGATAATGAACAAAATTTACCGTCTTTAAAAATTATTTATCCAGCCAATATAAAATATTTTATTCTGATTTACGTTTTTCACTTATACTATTGAGTCTGATTCATTAAATCCCAACTTTTCTTCTCTGTCGCTTTTGTTTTATTCATTGGTATTTTTTATTCTTTTATCCTTCTACACTTTGTTCCGGTTTGGACAAGCCCAGTATCGGGAATCGCGCCGCTATTTCCTCAACAGCATTTCCGGTCCGTAAACCTCCAAGCGGTGTTCTCAAATAACTCTTATGTATTCCGTATTTATATCTATACAGATACTCATCATGTGTAAACTCTGAAGGGCTCAGTTATTTTCTCGTTTGGCTGCTTCTATTGTCATAAATTTTTACATTCGGTATCATTTTTCTTCTTCATTCTTTGTCGAAACATTATACGACTGGTGATTGCTATAGACTATAGATAATAATTCAGATCGATACGGATTTTCATCGTTGTATGAGTCGGAAGATATAACCGTGAACATAATCATGCGTGTTCGATAACAAACTCTTCGATGAGCTTCAAATTGGAAAATCGTAGGTTTTTCAACGTTTTCATGCATGTGTACCACTTTTTTCTAATATTTCTCTTCATCCCGCTCACATCAATTATCGTAAGCTCCACTTAAACTTGTATCAACACAGCTATCATTACAGTAGCTGTCGAATACACTCATTTTTTATCATTCATTTACACATTTTCACTGTTTCGAAAAAACAGAACAATGTTATTTCGTGGTTGGATACAGCAATAAAGTTTTACGATTCAATGTATACGATGAAGTGATAAAACGAATATACATATAAAAGAGAATGAATTTTGTAATTGAGAGCAAACATTTTTGAACGGAAGAGGATGCTGTGGGGGTGCGTCAAATTTTGCCGTCAGTTTTTTTTCTCATTTTGTATTTCTGAAATCAAAAAAAAAAAAATTTCTTAACGAACGAGTGGTGGATTCTGCCAGTATACAAAAAAAGGTGCGAGAGTGGCAGGATGTGGTTTAGCGAGATTGAGGATGATGGGGAGAGATTTAAAGTTGTAGGATGTTCTGAATGCCTGTTATACGCCGGTCCAGTTCAAATTGCAATCAAATAGCAGCAAACGATCTACATATGGCAAACATCGAGCAGCAGTTATATAAACGAGACGAGAATTGCTAACATCGTTTAACCACATGTATGTCTATATAGATGACGCGTGTGGGATGCTGATGACTTTAACGCACAATCCACTGTGAGGATCAGAAGTTTTTGATCGTATTTGGATCGACAAGTTGGAGAGCATGATGTTAGCAATAAACATCAGTGATATTGACTCACCCTCATTACAAAAAACAAAAAAGTTAAGTCCTTGAGTCCTTTTTAACCAGATTTCCATGCGATACTGTGCACTCCGTGCCGTAAATTCTAAATAACAACTCGCTGTGGCTAAATAAACACCGATGAAATATACAATAACCATTATATATTTATTCCATCACTGTATATCGAATACATTATCAAATATTTATAGAAACATTAATCATGTTAATGCTATGTATTTGTTGAACAACCAATCAATTATGTTGCTGAAAACATGGGATGGTATAATCACGAATGTGCAGTAAGTTCGTATAACAAACACACATATTTGCATAAGTCGATTATCATCATCATTCTTTTCAAATCAAATTAATTGAATTTTATGTAAATGATTTTTCATTTCATCCTGAATATACAAAGCAACAAATGCAAATAATATTCGATTGGGATGTTGCAAACTTATACACGCATCACGAGTGGATATTCCGTAAGTATTCTATTCATATTCATTAGGTCAATATACCACCAGTAACACTCAAAAGAGCTCGATGTAGAGTATATATACCCACATAATGCACACACGTGTGTATATATGTATATATGTCCATGCAGAAGAGGAAACAAACATGGCAAAGTGAGCAGCAGAATGGCATAAGTACACACACCATACCCGTTTCATCCCCTTTACTCTCGCTGGCTCTTTGAGAGGAAAACTTTACGAGCTCTGGCGTCCAGATTAATCTAAGATACCCCGGCACGTCGACTGCTCGACTCTTTCACTCCTGCTTCGTTTCTCTCACACTTCCTACCTTTCTCTTCTGCTCGTGCTCAAGAGCCACACTGACACTATTGTATATATACAATACATGTAACAGGGCTTGTGCACATGTACGGAGAGTGTCCGGGGCGCCAAATTAATATTTGTTGCGCAGTTATTCAAATTAGAGTACATACACGCTCACGGTATCCTAACTCTTCACCTAAATCTACTCAAACCCCCTCGCCTATGTCTATATAAACATGGATATATATACATATATATGTATAGTGTTAGGTAAAGCACTATACATACTTCAATTTATATACATATTGTAGAAGGCATCCACTGTTTGTTGTCCAATGAGAATTTTCCCCATCGAGCGTTGATGAGAAATTTTCACCCACAGCAAGTTTACATTGCTACAATTAAGGAGAAATACCACTGTCACTAGTCAAAAACATTTTGTATTTACCATCAAAGTCTTTGATTGACAAACATGGCGAAGAATAAATAAATGAATATGACAAATGTCAGTAGATAACGATTTGAAGATTGATCATGAAATATCCAAAGGCGAACCCTCGGTGAAATTATTTGTAACAATAACAGGAGGATCCGTCAGTGAAGAGATTTAAATTTTTGCAGCAAAAACTCAGAATTGCATTCGAGACAAAAAAAATATTACACAGATCATGTAAAAGAAGAATCGGAATTTCGCCAAAATACTGAGCATATGTAATTTTGACTTGTCCAGAATTGTTCGATGACACCTCGTCTTCTGTTGATGAATGAAAATTATTGCAAGTCACTATCGTACTGCGTCCCACAATTTACTCGATCATGTTTTCGTTCGTTTTTTATTTTATTCATTCTAACCACATTTGATAATAAAACAATTTCGAAAAGAGATGTTTTTTTCATCCAGGCACGTTGGCATCCTCTCTGGATTTATTGCATGATTTATTCACCGGTTTTATTTTAATCCAAGGGAAATTTCAGTTTTTATATTGAAGTGAAGCCATTCATTTTTTCCTCTCATTTTTTATGTGTAAGAAAGACGAGAGATATTCTGTAACCTCTGAGCATCTTTCATACAATTATCGTTTTTGTACGTAGAAGTCAAGGCACGAGTGGAATGTAAAAAAGGAGAGAAACTATATTTGGAATAGAAAGAGTGAGATAAAGTGTAAGAAGAGGTGAGATGAGAGTGGCAGTGGTGGTGGGACGCCGGCATTGCGGCTGTGGTGTGTAGTCTGTCTCTAGGGGAGGATACGAGGGGCGAAAGAGAAATAGTAGGTGGGGTTAATAGCCCCGGATAGAATTGTCCCAGCAACCAAGAAAATAAAAAAAAAAATAAATGAAATGGATAAAAAATAAAAGAATAAAAAGAATGCCAAACTATCCTCTCCAATTGTTAGATAGAGAAATTTAAAAAAGCGAATTCGTTTTTATTCTACAACGAAAAATATAGGGATCGTTTTTCTTCCTTTTCTTCTCCAACAACTATTTTGTCGTCGATTCTACGACAATTTGTTTCTGATTCGTTTCATATTACTCTGTTATTTCTCGTTTGTTCCAGGAAAATTTATAAATACATATACAGTATAGTGATCTTTGCAACAAAAATCCAATATATTTGCAACTTATGACGGACATGCGCGAAATGATTGATATACACTTTCCTGCGAATGTTCGACGAATTTAATTTTTTTTTGTTGATTTCATGTCCACACTTTATGTCATGCTACATATAAAAACTACCATTTCTCTAAACAACTATTTCACGATATAAACGGAAAAATTGCAAAATGTAGATATGTTTTATGTTTTGTGATAATATTTCACTTCTGTTCGTCTACAAACCACCATCGTTATTTACGCTTACACAACCAGTTTAATCGAAACATCGTTGTTTCCCTTCATCAATGTACGAATTGAAGGCAGAATGGAAGCATATAAACAAAATTTAATGAGCACGGATACATATACGAATTCATATTTGTATGAAAATGCGCAACGGAATGTGAGAAAATATGAGAAATAATAAAATACTTGCAGTGCACTCAACAACGTAAATAACTGTACGACATTGCGACATTTTCATCAAGTTACACAACTTGACCCATTTCAACATTTTTCTACTTTTCGGTTTATAAATTCAGGCATATACATATATGTTCACCTGAAATTATAGGTGTATCACTACTGCAAGTACCACTACAACACCACAACTTCAATTCCACGTAATTATCCCGAGCAATTTATCCCAGCTATTGTGTTGCCGTAACGCACCAACGGAATGCATCTGATGAAGAACGTTGGAGGAAAATCTCTACCGCGTTTGCCACTCAAATCTATATATATCTATAGTAATTCACTTGCAGTCATGACCGCAGAATTTATATTCTTCTCTGTAAAACTCAAATCCACATTCACGAAGATAAATTTCGATACAGATATTAAAAGCAAACAAAATTGTTATCGACTTTCAATATTAGAATATATATTTGTTTCATTGTAATATATAAATTTATTCAGGTATTTCCTTGTGCAGAAGAATATTTTTTGATGCATTGTCGTTTCGTTGTGGTTAAAAGCACAGCATGCATTTGACGGGTGTCACACCCATGCATGCATGGAAGTATTTGCAAAATCGACACGGAAAATATCGACTAAACCGTCTCGCGACGAATAGTTATATAACAACTCTTCAATACGTCACACACAAGTAAACACTTACATTTATATACTCATGTGTATTATATGAGAGTGAATACACACTCAATGATATCTGCATTTCAGTACACAGATTTCGTCTTGAAAAATCGTGCGTCAGAAACACGCAACTAAATTTAGAGGCCATTTTTACTTGAATCATATTGTTCAGATGAGATTCAGATGAGTAAGAATACCATAAGAGGAAAAAGATATTATAAGCGAACTACAGAAGCAAATGATCTCACCGCAATATTTCGGATATCACCGAAATGTTTTTCAGACATTGATCCAACGGAGATTTTTGAAACGACATTAATGTCTTCCCACCAAAATTCTATGTCACTGATTACTTAATGAATTCATCGTGTAACAAGGAGCTGTTCAAACAAAATGAACGTTCCAATAATGGAATATCTTGTAGTAAATAAATCGTGTATGAACGGCAGAGGTAACGGAGTATATTCTTGGGTACAGATAGTACCCACGCAATTAGAGTGAGATTAAGGTAGAGTTAGAGCAGCAAAAGTCCTGAATTTGAAGCAAAGAACCAATTGCTGTTCAACTAGGAGCAAATTATTAAAAAACCTTGCATTTCTAGAGAATTTAAAATTTAGTCAATTTGTTCAAATCCTTGACGAATTCTAAGTACTTTAAAATATATTCAATTGCCAAGTACAACAAGTCTTGATTTATATTCAATACGTCATTATGGATCCCGTTGCACGATCAAACTAATTGAGATATTCCGATTTTCAAGTTCACTGACTTGGTAAATGATGAAGACACCGCTGTCAATACATTCATCCAGACATTCCTCAAAAATCAATTTCCTATTTCCTGTCTTTTTCATAAGCTTCATCAGAAGGAGTGGAGGAATTTCAAATTTTTTGTTTTACTTTAATTCTGTTGTTCTAATTATAGACGACTGCTTTTTTTGAAGCGATCATTAGAATTACTAATACTATCTGCGGACTTTACTAGCAATCCCAGAATAATTATTCTCGAGACCGTACGGGACGCAAATTGATCATCCGCTCTCACGCCGTCATTCATAATCTACTCCATCTCCAAAATACATCCATTCTCATAACTGCACTATATCTTTTAATAATCATCACGTGATCTGATCAATACCTGAATGACAAAAATTAACAGATATTCAATTTATATCTGAACTACTATTCGTCGAACTAGCAGAGCTCGAAGATGTTCATCCAATATCTATTCACGAATTGGTATTCAGGTGAAAAATAATCAATAGACATTGGTGACGTTGCAGACCACTCTGCAGATTCGCAGGTGTAAACTTCTGTTAAAAATAATTGATGGGTCTCACATTGGTCTGTGATAGATATTGCTTGAACACAAAAATGTTTATTTGTTTATTCTTTTGTTTAGCCTACGGTTATTGAGAAAAAAAAAGAGAATGAAATGGAATAAAGTAGGAACATGAGAGCGAGTGGTGGTGCTTGTACAAATAAAATCGTGGAAGCATTCACGCGTGCGGAATTATGCGCTGGTTCAGGTGGAGAAAAGGGACGGCAGAAATAGTTTGGGAAAACGTCAAGAATACTTTGGGGACCGGAGTTAAGACGGCGATATTGCCTCTACTTCCTTTCATATATTGACGGCGCTTCGCTAAACTCTCTCGCTGCCGTCGAGCGATTCCAAGAGTTCTTATAAAGGCATGTTTGTACGCATAAGTGCACATACTCATACTTATAGATGTATATATACCACGTGCATCATCTGAGATTGATTCTTTTATATTATGTATAGTATATAATAGCGAGTTCTGTTCCGAGAGAATGTGAAATACAGGAAGCAGTGAGGGTATTGGACGATGTGATGAATTGTGAAAGTGAGAGCCGAACTCTAAAAATTCGCTCGATGACCTCCAGAGAGCTGTTGATGCACGTATGAAACTGCAAAAATGTATGTGTTCCAGTGCAAGATGACCCGCACAGAAAACGTTCTACATATAATTAGTTTTACATAATAACAGTACGATTTCACGTAATATTTTTTGTATATAACGAAAAAAAATGAACATTGAGGTCGCAATGAAGGCGCTACATTTGATGGTTGTTCATGGGATGGCTTACAAGCTATATTTCATCATATTCCGTTATAGGAAAGTTAATCGTAGATAGTATATATGAGGGTGGACCGTTGGCGTTAACGCAATAACCCACAGCAACCCCTAGAGAGAGAGTGAGAAAATGTTGGAGGGAAATAGAGAAAAGCCACCAAGTTCACGTGCATGCAACGAAACGGCACGCTATAAATCAATCCCATCTGCCTCGTACTTCATAGCCGGCGAGCTACGCGAATAAAATGCAATTACGTGGAATATACCGAGTAGGGGGAAATGAGTGGTAGAAGAAAGATGTCGGCCCTGAATGCCATAATGGTCTTTAATATTTCCTTCTTTTTTTCTTTTGAATATATACATCATTTCATTATCCTATTATCAAGAGCCGTTATTATCATCAAGATTATTATTGATGCTAAGAGCTATTTATTCTCAAATGAAATTGGATACGATTTTTGTTGCGCTATTTCACGTCCTAATAATTCAAATTGATTCCACATTTGAATAGTAAATCGCTCAACAATCATTCTATTTTCTTCTTCATTACAAAAATTTTATCGTGTTTTACAAGCAACTTTTTTTTCTCTCATATTCTTACAATTAGTGTACATACACTCTTATTTCCTCTTCCTACTTCATTCTATTCGCTTTCCCACTCTCTGTACTCTTTGTCCGACAAAAAGTTTTACCCTCGTTAACGACCCTGGGGATTGATAGTCGTTTAAAAAAAAAAATAAAAAACGAGAAATAAGAAATAGAAAGATTTGAAAATGAAAAAAAAAGAAGAAAGAAAGGAAATAATACCTATACCAAATAGAAAGAAAGAACTGTAGACCAGAAGCTTTCTACGTGTTTGCCATAAAGTGCGACTGTCTATCTCCCATGGTAAAAGTGATGCAGAAAGTGGAGGCGAAGAAGGAGAGGGCGAAAATCAAACCGAGAGAATTGTCAAAATAATTATATATAAGATTTCATGAAGCTCCATGAAATATTTCTATAGAATGATTTTGGTATAATTTCACTTTTTTTTCACATTTTCTCGCCACAGCCGATCATCCGGAAAATATCATTACATAACGAGAAAAATTAATATTTTTTCACAATCATTATATCTCTCCATGTTAAAATTCAACTGTTACCCATGAAATCATCCATTGTTTAATTGCATATATAATTTGGTAAATTCCATCGGACAAATTTTGCATGTTTTATTAATAGTAAATCGTTGCAATTATAAAGTGTTCCAAAAAATTGCGTTGACTGGCAATCATATTTTACACTCAATAAAAGAAGAGGAAGTCAAAATAAGGAATTGCAAATTCAGTAGAAAAATAAGAAAAGAATATCCAGTGTATCGTAATAATGGAAATAACCAGATGCTTTATCTCTTATTTTTCATTTTTCTCCTCTTTCATATCTCTGAGCACATGGACAGCGCCCAACAGACATTACAGCGCCAATCCGTAAAGGAAATGACGCGTCACACGAGCACGTCCAATCTGATCTCGCTTTTCAATTGTTTATTAAAACAAAAAAGTCTGCAGATATCTTGATTTCCGTATGATATATGTCCATCTTCACAAAATTTTAAATGACGATCAATATTGTACATTTTTTAGAACGAAGGCAATGTTTTCATACTCAATTAAGTGAATATATAATAAAATGAGAGTCACCGTAGACTGTAATACATGAAAGTAAAATGAAATTGCTGCGAGGAAGTCAAAGGCCTGAACAAATATACAGCTCATGAAGGCCTTATTGCGCAGTCTACATTCTCTTGAAAAAAATGATAACTAAAATACAATATTAATTTATTATGATCGAACAATACATATATGTATATATATATATATATATATATATATACACTCGACTGTTGAAGTTTCTCATTATTGTATCGTGTTATAGTAATAATAATATGAGTCCGAGCACCAACTTGCAATTGAGAAGGGTGCTAAAAATGAATACACACAGGAATATACGGATAGGTGAGAAGGAGAAAAGGATAATGAAAGTGGGCTATATATGGTGAATGAGGGTGAAACGAACCGAAAGGGGGGCTCTAATGTACATTTAATGTCTCAACTTTGAATACGTGGGCCAGCATAAAGTCGAGATAACATCTTGAATATGTTCATGTATTTATGCGACTGAGTGCACAGTCTGTTCATACAAAAAGAAAAAAAGAAGCAGGATAAATGCAAAAGTCAGGCCAAATAGAAAAATACTTCAGCACGTCTCATTGACAAATGTAATCATGGTTTCAATATGTCATAAGATTCGTTGACTGCAACAAGTACTCTGTTATGTATTATGTATCTAATATTCATGCATGAACATGGAAAACGTTTCACAAATTTGTGATATATATAGTTTGTAATTGACCATAATTGCCATGAAAAATCTTGACTTCGATTACCCTGAAGAAGTGAATAGCGGCAACAACGTAGTGAATTATCTCAATACATTTCACCCGGATTAATACTGAAGTTCATCCATGTTTGGATTATTCCGTATCTTTTTTTATTGATATGTCAAGAAATTTTTTGAAGTTTACAATCCCGAATTCTATGTGGGCTCTGTTCATTCATCAATTAAATGCTCATGTTAGCGCATATATCATATTCTAACTGGGAAACTGTTGATAAGATCCAGTCTCCTTTTTGCCAAATTTCACATAAATATTGTTCATTTGTTCAATAAATCATGTGATGTTTTGTAATACGATTTGGCGTATGACATACGGCACATAAAAAAAAAACAGTCCATGACAAGTAGATGGGTACTGGTTACTGTTTGTATGTTTACAAGATCTAAGAAAAACAGTGGGATTTCGAATGGAAGAGGATTGACTCGGTAGAATAATGGAATCTTTTATAGTGAAATAATTGGATGATTATTTGGATATCAAAAAAAAAAAATAGTAAAAAATCTCATCACAAACTATCCACGCACTATCTTCCATACTTGTACAAAATATCATAACGAAATATCTCCTTCTCATAAATTTCATTTCTCTCTTCCTTTTTCTCTCGTATTATATTTCTCACTTGTACCTCCCACCTCGCACTTCCCCATGTACGATGGTCAGTGGCTCGACTAAACTATTTCATTGGGCTACGGTGAAAGTTTCATTATTTTTTTATAAACATACGACACATGTTACACGTTCCACTAGTACTAGCATTCGCCGACCATTCTTTAGTTCATTTTTTTATTTAAACGATAGTGAAAACTTTGGGCATAATTTATTCTCCGAATGATTTGTAGGCGAATGACTTTATAATTTTGATACAATTTACTATTTTCCTTTCACAATTTTGATAAAAATAGTCGCGAGTATATGGTGTCGACATTTATCAATTTGTTTGAACATTCAAGTGGATTGGTTGGGTACGAATGAAACTTCATTGTGCTTCATCGTAACCCTGCTCGTCAGTGATGCACATTCATATCATGTTATCAGAGGATCCCGTTGGTGGGGTTGACCGAAATCGTTATTTACTCTGGCTTCTAATATTTTTCAATCATTTGATATTTCGAATGATATCTCTCATGAGCGATAAACATTTCCAATTGAATGTCTATGCATTTCCGTTGACAACATCTACATCAGTAAGCGAGAATTGGTGCGAAACTCAATCAGTTCAATAAAATATTTTGAAGAAAATTTATGTAATGTGGACAATGAAAAAGGCTAGAACAATAGAAGTTCGTTTTTTACAGCAACGTCTCATCTTGTTAACAGAGCATGCGCATACCAATAAAAATCAGTTAATGATTATATTGCTCATAGTGTGGAGCAGTAGAGAAGTGCCAAGTGATTGGTATATTGTAAAAGTATTTGTAGAATTGAAATAAACCCTTTGTAAAATATTCGTGACCTACATCTACATCGAACATGAGGGCTTGGGTTCTCAAATTGATTTCTTCCGCATGTAAACTCCGTAAAAACTCATAATAAAAATAAATACATTTGCACATATGTGCACATGCCTGTGCATAAAATAAAATTGAGCCACGTATGTGGTACGCGCAGTTTAAATTCATTTGCAATCTAGGAAAATATTGATGCAAATATATTAGAGAATGAAAATAAAAAAAAAAAGAAAAAAGAAAAAAAGTTTCAATGGAGGCAGTACATTTATACACATAAACATATATTTTTTTTTCATATACCAAGCTCTACCTATACAGAGTTGGGTACATACCGTAGAGCGTTGATTGGCCTCGAGGTCAACTCGTCAACGGTTTCGATATTCCGCCATACCGTATACATAGACTCGTACGATTAATATGTATTGAAATTGCAGAGTCAAAAACTTGCCAACAGACGCGAATGAAATTTTACGCGGCTGCCATTCTTGACACTTACTCTCACGCTTTCATGAATTCACATCCATACTATACTTGCGCTAAATTCTACATTGCTGATACATTTATACATGGAAATATATACATTTAGTTATGACATGTCAAATAAACATGTATGAATATGCACAATAATGTACACAAATTTCGCAGACTCCCACCCTGCTAATGGGTGTAAGAAGCAAGGAATACCACGCGCCCGTGTCATCATCTGCGGCTTTCAAGAAGTCTCAAAACTGTTTGACAAACTTTACTAAATACACACACACACACACACATCATACCAGCAACACACCAACCCCATCCCGCAAGAGATGCGAGACTGTTCCTGGAGTTGACATTTATATACGGTAACATGTTCTCCCCAAATACGCTCACTTCATTGTCGGATTATAATTCTCTCGATAGTGTTTGATATATTTGTACATGTGACGACTCAATCACATCTATTAACCGAATTTGTCTACACGAATCTACGCGGATTGTAAAATATCAAAAGCGGGATTTATATAATTTTTACACAGTGTACACGCGTCTCGATATAAATTTGACTAATCAGTCGTCTTTCCGACATTGATCGTATTGAAAAGGAACGTAAATAGTATGGCAGTCACACCCAATTGTATCCCACTCAAATAAATATTATTGATTATTATATTAAATAATCTTGTAGCGATTTGTGTATAGAGACCTCATCCTATGCCAACACATGTTTTCTTCCCTGCATCCATATTTATACTGAGTAATTGAAAAGTTGCGACATATCCCATCAACAACTATACATCGGTGCAGTTATATCGGGAGATATATTTTTTCAATTGTTGAATTTCAAATTCTATACTTTTGTGATACGTAGGATGATGTGCCAACACGTGTTCTTAGTAAACCGATAGCGTTTCTTCTTTGGTTTTTTCAGAGAGGAGAGGTGCAAAACCATTACTGAACGTTCTATTGGTAGATATATAAAGTTAAATGAAAAGAATGCATATATATTCATCAGCTCGATTTATCATAACTTCATAGAATATATTCTTTGTTGGATTAGTTGCCTTTGAGAAATATATACTTGGTTACGTGTCCACTTAGATGAAATAATACTTTGTGTATGCATTTGAATCACGAAATTTTTTCACTGCTTCAGTTCTGTAGAAATCTCGATCCATGGAGATCTGGGTTTAATTCTTCTAGAAAAAAGTTAGCGAGTGTGTACATTATATTGAGACGAAACAGCTGAACTTCTATAACTTGGATACATGTGATCGAGCCTTACACTTAACATTTTCTCTTGCGAAAGAACCACCTACTTTCATATGAGAGTGCGAATGTAAAAATATGGATCCGTTCATATACTATATATGTGTATGATACTATCAATACATAAAGCCTTCGCTCACCAGCTTCGGTTCGTCGAGCAGCCAATGAAGTGGAAATCGTGAACCAGGTATTTGTCGTGATCGGAGAATTATAGGCAGAAACATTCTATGAGAACGAAAATATTTTGAGTTTGGACGAAAGTCTCGTAAATGTTTCGAGAGATTCAATGTGAATCAGAATAAATGTACGTGCTCATAAAGGTTGGATATTTTCAATGCTGGAACTATTGCACCGGTCCTTTTTTTCCAAATTCACTGCTGTCCCATCCAATTTCGCATATGCAATCCCCTTCGACATGCAATGTCAATGGGAATTTTTCTTTAAAGTATTTAGGTGACTGAAAATCACCGTTGGAGCAATTCATGCTGCTCATATGTTCTATGAGCATACGACAATACTTTATCTCGCAAAATCAATTTTGAATATATATGTAGGGTAGGTCACGTGGAGGCTGCTGGAAATCTAGAGAAATGAACATCAAAAACTAGATAACAAGTCTCCTGGTATTCGCCTTCTCGACTTGTAAAGAAAAAGCTATTATAGATTGAGTAAGTATTTATACTTCACGTATCTCTTGTCCTTCCAATCATATTTCACCATGTAATCGAAAATTTCACTGATTTTTCATAATCTGAGTTTTATGTTCCCGCCGCTGTAGTATTTCCATAAAACAAAATACAACAGGAAAGACTATGAAGAGCACGGCTTCATGTTAGAATTTGGGTAGTGCGGAAAAGCTGTGATATAAAAACACAAAAGCGTAAGCATTGCTGCGGAGAGATCTAGCATAAAAAAAGACTCTGATAAGATACATACCAAAATTAAGAAAATTGAAACAATTATTTTCATTGCACAATTTGGCCCTTACTGATACTCAACTTATAAATTATAATTTATAACAGATTAAGTGAATTGCTCAACTAACCCTGCCATAACCGTTGCATTGAGGGGTAACAACTTATTTCGATTATTAAATTTAAAAATTTGGCATCAGTCTAATATCGCCCGCATGACCATTTACAAGATATGATAAATTGATGTAACGAATTTTCATGTATAATTTGTGTTGTTGAACAAGTCTCTATTCAATTCAATTACATTGAATGAGACAGTGCGTGTGTGTGTGTTTAAATCACTTCAAGAATGTATTTATAGAAGCCAGTATAAACTGCCTTTCGTCGTCTAATGCAATCACGTATTGCTCCCAGTTTATCTATATTTGTTCAGACATGTCTCATGAAGAAACATTGTCACTTAAAGATTCATGTATTCATGAACATCTGAGTAATTGCAACCAAGTCATTTATTGAACATCAACCAAAACCAATTCCTCCAACGAATCATAGTTACATGAATCTTGATACATGTTGCATCTAATAAAAAATAGAAGAGCAATAAATGTGTGATGACAAAAACTCACCTTGACACATCATTGTGATGACATGTAATATGCTGATGCTGAGATATCGGTTGCGCCGGTGTCGTTCTGCCATCGCAATTCCAGTGCAAGTCCTGTCGATATCACACTATGATGTCTGCAAAACATAGGACAGGAATGATATGCAAAAAATTCTTCGCATCGATTATAGTGGAATCATGTTTACTACGAAGCTATACTTTCATTCATTCCAGTCAGCCCTCCTTCACCTTTGGGATATGATAATTAGAATTTCATATTTGTCGGGAGTAGAACTGATAGGGTGAGTGAATTAGTAGGCTGCTCAGACTTTCTACATCCCAGGTACAACTTTTTCGCTGAAATAGTTGTGGGTTCAAGAAATCTTTACTACAAGTGCACAAGTAAAAATTGATAACGTCATAAATTATTCTCGCGAATTCATCTCTAATTGGAGTTTTGAGTGATTTACGTTTTCAACTTGCAAAAAATTTTGTTTGCGCCTGCGTAATTCATTTTGCAACGAAGAATCGCACAAGACTTTCCCATTTTCGTTAGTACGATATGGAAATACTCTGTGGAGACACTGAGCCAAGTTGACATATTTCAATCGGACATCTTCCGCGCGCTCTACTAAATAGAATCAATTATGATATTTTTGCGTAGGATCAATCATTCATGAGTTGCCGTCATTTGAAAACGATTCTTTTGTTCTAACTCAATATTTTAGTGCATGATTATTTCTAATAGTAGGAAATCTCAATTCCCTCCCGCACTGAATTCCTCAAACATTAAACCTCGATCTTCAGCTGTCTCAAGATCGATAGAATATTTCCAGATCTTGAGTATAATAAGTTGGTATTTCAAACTTAAAAATGAAAAGTGCAAATCCATTAACAAATTCTTTGGAATAAAAAATAGAACTGGCATCACTACCATTGAAATTGGCATATCATCAGTAAATTAGGAAAGTTATTTCAAGAATGAAAAAATTTTCTGAGATCCAAACGGATGAAAAACCACCGACTACAATCAAAGGTGAAATAATTTCGACAGACAATTGAATATCCCATTCGACATCTCGAAAAAACAGTTCAGGAAATTTTCAGCTCAAAGTCTACAAATTCTATTAAGTGCAAATCCTCAATATTGACGTTCTATTTTAGATGATTGAACATACGTTTGCATTGATGAAAGGAAGCGAACTAGAATTACATTGTAAGTATCATCTCCTATTCACTAGAATATATTCTTTCTCACCCAATTTCATTTATAAAAAATTCCCCTAAATTCATGATTTAGGTTCTAGTCAAAGTTGTCTTTTTCCACTCGCTCTGAATATGAACTTAAAAATTCAGATTTTTCGGTCTTAAATGCAATCAACAATCGGCTTCGGATTTGTCAGAAGATTTTTTCGCGATCATGCCATAAAAAAAAATTGATGTTACTTCTTGGGCTGTAGGCATTTTTGATAGAAAGAACATTACTAACAGAAACGCAGAATGAATTCTTAATGTAGTTACTAAATCGTTGAAGGTATCTTTTAAAGATACTAATTTGAGTTAAAGTACAGTTTGCCGACATCGAATAAAACTCTGAAAAAATATTGTGATTGATTTAAGAGGGAATATTGAATGACCGAGAAAACTCATTCTTCATTGGGATAAAAAGTTTCCGAAAGATAATTTTGGCTTGAATAAAGTAAATAGGCCAGTGATTCATTTATCAGGTTCAACTTGTGGACATTGTGTGGACTATGTGTGCCAAAAATAACTAGGAGCACAGGAAAACAACAAGTTTTATCTATAATGAACGGATGGAATAATAGGATATCATAGATCGTACCAAATTTTCATGCTATTCACGTCGCGATGTATATACTACATGTGAAAAGAGGCAAAACTATGATCGCTGTGGTTGTACACAACGATGCTCTACAACGATAGCAAGGCATTTTCTCAGCGCCGTACTTTGTTGAAGTTTTAGGTGTAATCGTCCAAATATAAGGGAATATTATTCAATAATTAGTACGTGACATGACTTAATAGTAATGAGGGTGCGCAATCTTTATTGTGTAACTGTGACTCGGTTTTTCTTAAAATGGCGTGAGAAGAGCGATTAGCGATTTATAACCTCTTATATCAAAATATATCTCGATGATTTTTCATAAATATTGGAAGTGTTTTATGGCAATCCACATCGCAATAAATATATTGATAGTTTCATGAGCATTAACTATGGAAATATTAAACGCAGAAGGAATGGAAGTGGAAAAAAAATTTGATGCAGAAAATCCATTAGTAAACATTATGTGGAGAAAAATACTTTTCATTTTTCGTTTATATCGTATCTAAAATATCAATAATAAAAACTTCTTAATTCGATTTCAGCGATAAATTGTAAGGTTTATAGCCAATGGAAATTACGTAAACGATGTTTCACATGATATCATCGTTAGATCTCCTGATAGGATGAAGGAGAAATATGGTTATTAAACTTGTACAGAGAATCCGACATATTTCGATTGACAAATATTTATTGCTGATTCACCCACTTGCATATTCATGTCCATCTATTTTCGTTGGAAAAACATTTGCGACGTCAAGCATTTGAATTCCTTCCATATATAATACATGCATATGATAGTTCAAAAGATGTGAAGAAAATCGAAAGGACAGATCATGACTTCTTCTCTTCAACTTAACATTGTGACTTATGGAACAGCAGATTAGCATCGCAGAGGCAGCAGATGATATCGTAGACTCGTTGGGTGGTATTAGCAACTATTATGCATTGCATCGCCCGAGCTCACTTTTTTTTGTTAATTTGTAGAATGTCTTTGCACACACGACATAATATTTGTCAAAATCATCTTTCATCAATTTCTTCTTATGTTCAATATTCTATACATTTAGTAGTATATTTTGATATATTCTATGTTGCATATAATTGCATTACGGATAGACGTATGAAATCCCAAATTTCTTGAAAAACTTATTATCCAGATACTTTTCTTTCTTTCACCGTTCATCGGATCATAATGATGGAAATCCCACAACAACCAAAAAATTGAACCACTTCATCAATCGATACTCATCTATAATGTAATTCATTTCATATACTATATGAATACAAATTTTCTTCGCTTCAAACGTATGGCATAATTTTCATTCAAATATGAATGTATACATCAGCATTCATCACTCATTCCAGCAGTCATACAAAAAAATTTTATTCCATATATATTCCAAATATATTCTATATGTCAAGTATAAAAGACAAAATTGTACTAAATTTTACGACTCATTTTCATTCATTGCTGTTCTTTCATTCATCACTTCCAGTCAATTGATTTTATGGAATTGATAGACGGAAATCCCATAATTCAAAGTACATATCTCGACATGCTGTAACTAATCGACGTAAAAATCAATATTGAGAATCATAAAAACAAGGAAACGCTATATATTTTTAATCTGAAAATTCGATAGGCCGTCATGAAAGTCGTATAAGTGCCAAATCCTATCAGTGTTTCACGTACCCCGTCATACTCTCAGCCGCACTCTCTCCTATTCTATTTTCATGGCTGTCCTGCACTGGCGCGTTCACCCATTCCGCAAGGACGGAAACCAATTAATAAGCAGCCGCCGGTGCAGAACTTTTGCGGATCACCTGGTATTACCCCGGAAGTTTCACGAACGAGCCCCCGGATCAGCATAACTTTCCGTTTCACGTCTCGTTACGTGCTTAATAACAATCGCGTCGCGTACCATCACTACTACCCCTTGTCGCACACTCTCACTATTCATCCAATTGGTTGTCCCTATTCGAAAATTTACAGATGTATCCCATTCAATTCTTTCATTCCTAAGAACGCCAGTTTACTGTTAGAATTGTTGCCGCGTTTCCACAATTTCAATTAGTTAACGCGTGCATTCAATTCAATTGATTTACGATAAACAATTGTGGCTAAAATTTGCATTTTAATGTGGGTTGGATTACTAATTTATTAGTCCATTGTGATTGTATTCAACAGTTCCAAAGCTATAACGATTTTGAAAGTGATTCAATGCAAGTTTGCACACATAATTATGCACACGAAAGTAGGGCAATTGGATTCTCCATTTGGTTCGATTGTCCGCAACGAGTAGTATGGAAGTGTTCTTCGGACACATTTTAAACAGGGAACGGAAATATGAGACTAAAACAAATGTGGACTCAGATAGTAACCCATAGACGAAATGAGGAATGTCAGATCCAAATTCATCCACAACAATAACTCACGGAATGGGATTGAAGTTATGGCACGGCAGCATAAACCATGGCGTGCTCATTGCGTATACAAGACTATTATGTTGTAAATATTTCGAAGTCCTCAAAATCATTCTATATATAAAACAGTGAAAAAAAGTTCGAAGCTTTTCCGAAAGCTCCAAGCGGAAACATTCGAGATCAATGAAAGCACTCCGGAAAACACTCAAATTTGCGTCCCGATCATGTCATTGTCAATGTATAACATAATGCAGAATAGGCGTCAAAACAAGATGATAACAGACGACCATAACTTCTATCAGTTGATTTTCTCAAGAATACGAAAACAATAACAATTTGATAACATTTGGAAATTAATTACATGTGATACTTTTCTCGGACAAGATGCGTACAACATGCAGTACAAAAAAAAAAAAATAATACAAAAATCCTGATGCACATATCAGAACGCTAATCAAAAATTTGTAGTACCTTAGGATCTAGCCTCAGTCCGAAATATCCGTATGAGAGTGTGTATGTAGATGGGACGCGGTGGAGATATTAATTGTCATTTTTTGGACAGTTTTTGGATTTTATTCTATCGGATGTTGCAGCAGTATGTAGAGAGCATGATAAATATACTCTTGTATCACAACTTTCACCAATATTTATTAGCACAAATAACAATATGAGTATAAGTAGATCGAATTCGGTAAGGATTCTGATGCTGCGATGATGCTTACAAGCGGAGAGAAATTAAACAAATATCTCCCCTGTTTCCATCAATCATGGATACTGCTGTAAGCAATTTTTCTCAACAACATAATCTATATGCCTTCAATATTTAGTACATAACTTTGGTATTAACATTACCTTTGCATCTCTTATTTACTCAATTCAATTGCCCATTAAATTCAATTTTGTCACAGTTAGAGCATACATGTTGAATTCAAGAGATTGATTCATTAATTACTACAAACCATCCATTTGGTCCTGACTAAAAGTAAATAATCTAAAAACAGTCAACAAGCCTCATCCAGATGAAATAAATCCCTTTATTCAGTGTAATGTATACCTCAACGACAAAACCATGTCCGTATCATGAGAGATCATGCTATGAGTTTGCAAAAAACACTCGTTTTCTCTTCACCAATGAAACGAAATCGATTTTTCATATTCAAACAAGGTTATTGTCACGTGGAATCGCACTCTGGTTTCGTCAACTGTGTGCTATAAAACTCCAGACTCGATGTATGCTCATTCAATTTCTTAAGCACATCATCTATTTCTCAGCCATGAAAATGTTGAAAATGATGTCGCCATGTATTTTATAGAGATGGGAAAATACATTACAATAATAAGTTTCAATTCTCCCCATAACAAATACAGAAATGGTTTTTTTCGCACTCCTCATAACTTCTTCCATGCGATAGCTTACAATTCAATTGCATGAATTCCCCTCTCAAATTTCAGATTCATTTTCGGAAAAGTCCAGTCTTTAATATTCAAGAAATGTATAGAGCTCATTGCCTTGGCCAATTGATGTGTAACCTCTACATGAAAATAAGTTTCATGGAGCAAATCAATTGAAATTCAATTGAAATTCAATTGATGCAAATTTCAATCGTTACTTCCAACCTGGCGTTTTTTTTTTTTTCCTTCGCCACAAATAACGTAATTTGCTTATTTATGTATGTATGGTGGATTCATAAAATAAAGCCCAATGAACCAGAACTCTTCCTTCCTGTCTTTTTGCCTTTCACTCTTGTTTCAATGTATTTTATTCGCCTGTCTGTTCTTTTTCTTTCTACTCACACTGTTTCACTCTGTATTTTACTGTGATCTATCGCACAAGCCAACCTTGCTAGTGTCGTCCGTGCTCACATTTTCGCGACCACTCTGTTATTCAACTGATGGATGGAAATAGTGGTTAATAGCCCTGATTGTTTAATCCAATGCGACAAATTGCTCGCCACATGACCAACAAGCCTATTACATATACACACATGAAATCCCACTTCGGTGAATAATATATATATATATATATCCTTTCACACAGTCAGGCACACTGCTTTGCGGATGTGTCCATGTACACACAAAAAATAAAAAAAAAAAAAAAAAGAGAGAACGAACAAGGGAAACTTTGCCGAGCACCATAATATTGTCAGCTACAGATTTACGAGGCGATTTACAAATTGGCGGTTATTGTACCATTCGGAAATCAAACTGTCCTCTAAATCAAAACATCCGATGGCATCCATAACACGTCACCCGCGTGTAGGGGTTAAGGGGTGAGTAGAATTCTGACGGAAGGGATATAAGGGGATAAGGGAGTGTATACAGATATCGATAGAGCGTCCGGTGCACAAAAGTCGTACATCATTCGATGCCAAAACGGCGACGCTAATATGTTTCGGTTATATGCGGTATACATATATATGTATTGATATATGTTTATGCATTATAGATACATATGTGAATACAGCTAGAGACGCTGACGCCGTTGTAATTCAATTTGCAATATTGCTACATATTCATCCAATGTATATGGTCAATTGGGATTTACTTATACTTACTCACACCTTAAACAAGACAAATAGATTCAGCGTACACAAAAAAAAGAGATATCCCTTTATACACCTTTGTTATACAACTCCACAAGCTATTATATGAACTGAATAATATTGTTGACTTATTCTACTAAGTCTACTCGAATCGTGAAAGAATATGTTTATTTTTGTTTTCTCATTTTATTACTCATACTTGAAGTGCGTGGCGCATAAAATACTGGTATCATATTGACAACATTATTGTTTGAATGGATTTACTTAATCCTCAATTTTTTCATTTTTTAATAACAATTAAACATTATTAACGTTCATTAGCAGCAATCGCATCGTCGTAGCTTTCGAATGACAAATTAGATGTAAAGAAAAAAAAAAAAAAAAAAAAACAAAAAGATCGAGTTTTCAGAGAAAAAAATTCGAAGATTCGTACAGAACAATTGAGAATTTTTTTTCTCGATAATTTCCATCCTAACTTTTATCAGATTTGATACTTGAGGATTCTCTCGATAAATTTACTTTCACGTAGTGACGCTTGTTCGATCGTTAATAATGACTCTTTGAATCCGCCACTTGATGTCAACACCAACACAGATAGAGTGACAGTATAATAACACTTTGTAAAAATACGTATTTATTCGCCTCGATACAAAATACGAGAATGAGATCAAAGAAGAAATAAGAGAACTAGTATAATATCTGATATGAATTTTGTACGAAGTACTTCATATATTGACTTCAAAACAGTCAAATTCAATGCACGTCGGCTTCATTCATCTTTCGTTGTATCAGCACTCAAGTTTCTTGAAGGCGCAAATATTACAGGAAATGATGAAGAGAATGAAACATCAAATTATGCTTCAATCAATCATTTTAGGATTGCAGTGGAAACGATCGCTCAATAATTCGATTTCAATCCTCTGCGCATGTGTAAATCGATCATAACAATGTTCTTTCTGATATCACCAATTGTGCACATAATTTCTATAATATAATAGGTAGTCAATATCATAGTTGCTAGTTTGTAATAACATTTACTACGGATAGAGTATGAATCTGCTATCTTCATGCAGGACCATTCAATAATTAATTATGATAGCTACGTGTTCGAAATTTGCATATTGATTATGAGGATGAAACATAACAACAATATCATAGTGAAAAATATCCAAGAGTTATTCTGTGTTTCTGATCGGCTATGAATTAATGTCATTCGCTAACTCAACTTTGATTCGAAAAGAAATCCAGTAGTTACCCTACAGATTGGGTACCTTCCAAAATCCGGGGAGACGTTTTGAAATGAGAAAATGTAGGAATGGGTAAAAGTTTCAATACTTCATGCAGGGTACTTTGACAAAACTACGTCTCTATAAAGTCGAAAATTATGAGAATTATAGAACAGCAAACGGCATGTCTCTTTGGAACTCTGGCATGCCTCTTGTCAATCGCAGTTCAGGAAAAGTCGGTCTGAGGAAAAAAAGTTAATTCGCTATCTGACACTGTAAGACGTGTCGATTTCATCATCATCGATTTGAGATGAAAATTACTTGTCTAGGGTTTCCGTAATTATTCAACATAATACTTTAAATCCATAATACTCTAGAAAAAATGGTGAATGGCTTTGAATTCTAATTTTCTCGATACCCATTTTGATAAATCTAATCAGCATACTATACGAATACGATATGAAGTGAGTTTCATACATAAAGTGATAATATATATCTGCCTCATTAAATAAGTCATCTCGTAATAGAATCAAATGAAATTCAATATTCATCCATTCAATTTTATCCACCACTTGCTTCTGTTATTCGTGATAGTCATTCATCATATTGAAATGGGTTATATGTGTTTTCGAATGGAACAAAAATTCAGTTACGGATTGTTTGGTGTTTATACATTTATATCGATAGTGATAGCGAATAGATGACAGTGATGAAGGGCGAACTAGAATAAAAAAAAAAAAAAATGAACAAAAAGGCCGCGGAAAGTTTTGCCGCATAATAAATTGACGTTGTGCGGCTGCGTTCAATTTTGCGAAAGTAGCTTTTGTGAAATGAGATTTGAATAATGCATACATGCAGATGCTCATACGCCTATGCTATATATATATACCTATCTATATGTATAGCGCTCGTAATTTCGCGAATGCGTAATTTAGCAGTGTAATTCAACATTTTTTATACCGTTCATGTTACGACAGATTTTCATACTTCTTAGTCTATCAATCGGGTTTCCCGTCGAAAGAATATCTCCAGTTAAAAATTCAGGAAATGGATTATTGACAAAACAAATGAAAAAATAAGAACAGTTTGATGTGACAATTTGAAATTCTTTATGAATAAAGTTAGATACCATAATGTTTACACTATCAACATAAATAACGGTGATGATTCGATACTTCAATTGCATATTCTGTTTTTCCGCATTTTTCTTCAATGTATATGTATGAAGTCATTTGAAATATATCGACTGCGATATCCCATTTTTTTATGGCTTGGATCTTTTCAGATTTATGACTTTTTTCACCTCGGTATATATTTTCTCATGAAGGATCGGCTCCACGAATTTTATGTTCCCATACAATTTCTTCACAGATGATAATTTGATAATTTCAGTTTTAACGAGCAAGACATATTTTCATATTTCATCTATATATATGTGTATATATTGTCTGTTTGGAGATTCGAAAGAAGTATCATATATACATGAACGCACTGAAAGAAATGAAGGAAATATGATCGACTCATATTCATAACTTTTCTCACTCCATCACAGCCATACATAACAAACTAATGATATGATTTACCATGAATAAACGATCAAATCAGTGTTCCAGTCGAATTCCAGATTGAGATACTTTTGATTGATAGTATTTCACGAACTTAAAGCTCAATCAAAATTTACGGAAACAAATGACTGCGAGAAACACAGATATACTGATTAAACTGATTGTGTGAATAATTTAACATTCTTCCTATTCACTACGGATGTACTTTCCGACTTATCAAACTATTTCTCCATTCCAAACGAATTTGTTATTCATTCCAATTTCTTCTTGTCACATGAAAATGTTGATATTGAAATGAGCTGAAATGATAATGAGTTCTCTATTATATGTATAGATGAGTTACAAAATGAGATTTGCAAAGGTTAAGAAAAGTTATAATTGATTTCCTCCCTATTTCACCCTATTCCTCACTTTCCCTTCACTTCCAATGAACAATGACGATGTCAAAAAACAAGTTTGGAATTGGAAATTTTTCTCGATATTAGGCCCCTATGTGAAAGGTTTAAGTTAATAAGCTGGCCATTCACTAGAGCATAAAAATGAAATACTATATAATATGATATTGTGTGTATGATAGAGTCGTCGCGTAACTAATAAAAAAAAAAAATAAAACTGTTTAAAAGAAAATAAAAACACCATCCGTCTTTGCGGCAATATTGAATCACCTCGAAGCGTTTGCTCAGTCTCTATTCAACAAACCTTTTAATGACCAAAGTTGAATTCCATCACGACCCCTTCATCCTTAACGACGGTTATTAAATCCGAGAAAAAAATATATACACACAAAAAAAAACAAGAATCAATTCCAATTAGAGTATATATATAGATATAAAGTAAAAAAAAATATAAATAAAGGAAAATAACATAAAAGAAAAGAAACTGATGGTAACTTTCTCACAAGGCGAAGACTGAAGGATATCTCCCACTTTCCTTGTATTATATGTTTCCAGATATAACATTTACTGCAGTGAGTGAAATTTTATGAAGGCATTATCAATTGTGAACCTTATTTTTCTAACAATTACCTGATCTCGATTTATTCTGAATTGTGTTCAATATATTTCAGGCATCACAATCTGAATCAAAACACGTATCAGTAGTGGCAAAGTTATCATGTTCCTCAATTCTCGTGCTACAAATATCGATCTCATAATTTTTTTAAATGACATCATGGATGAGCGATTTCGATGTGATTCGATGATATTAGACCGAGGAAAAAAAACAATTTCAGGGTGGATTTGTATCAGAGTGTTCGTCGTTTCCTTCGTATTTAGTTTTTGTTTCAATAAATGAAGTATAATCAGCCCATACATACTACATTTGAGCACCATTTATAAAAAATTCATTACACAATCGTCGATTTGCTAAAGCACACCAAAACTTCATGTATTTTGTATCATTCAAAGAACGCAATAACTAAATGCATGCAAATTATTTCCATATGAAGATTTTCCGTGGACACAACTCTTCCATCATCATTCGGACATCACTATCGTCTTAAGGTAGTGAATTATATATGTATCAGCTTTTCCTCGTAGTCATCCAGTATCAATAACAGAACCTAGGGTAGAAAACCTCATCTGATCACTCAAAAGGTTTACGATAGAGTACATCCTCATAACTCGCAACTTATCATTGCAATTCACCAAGTATTCTCTTCGAGTTTCCATGTAAAAATTCATCATTTCTCGATTTTAAATTCCGCTTCATGTGAACACGATTGTCAACATCAAGAAGACTACCATGTTCACTTCCATAGGAAAAAATGATTGCAAGTACGAAGAGAAACGTGTTCGAAACTTCAGTATCAACTGAATCTCATCCGAATCGTGTTGTCTATAGAAAGTAACAACAATCCAAAAACTCCGAAACTTATCGACGAAAATTAACACCGTATGCACCACTTAACATTTTCAAACTAAGTGAAAAAAAGCTTCGAAGAAAAATGACTATAAAAATGTTGCATATATTTCATGTCCGCCTAATAATCTCACATTTCGGATTCCATTCCCTTGTATCGTTCGACTAATTTTATTTTCATCCGAACACAATGCAATGAATTCCAATCACGTGTTCGTGGATCAAGATAAATAAATAGAAATGAGTTACAAGTGGAGTCTGCCCTCTCAACTTATACCATTTGTATGTTTCAAATGACCCGGTGCTTGAAGATATTTCTGTTCTATTATAGAGCAAAGCTATCCATCCGAAAAGCAAATGCCAATTTCAAATTACTATTCAGCAATAATGACTTCATTATATATCATGAGATATTGATTTGGTTTCCAAATTACAAACGAGTTCAATGAATTTATCAGTTCTCCCGTTATTTTTATGAGCAGAGCACAAAGTGTCTATCCCAGGATAACCATTCATATCTGCAAATCGAACGCGTGGAGACATTTTCCTTAAAATATGCTGTGCCTCTATCATTACCAACTAAGTTTATCTCCACATCGACATTAAAGTCATTCTACTTTTATATTTCTCTATACTATGAAGCGTATTGATAAATAACTTTTAAATCGAAATCTCTATAAATTTCTAACTTTTTCATGATCGATTTAATCAATCAAAGAACCGTCTTTGATTGGTGTAAAGAAGGTTAAGCAGCATTCCGATAGAGCGTCGTACAGTTTTAATTTTTTGTGAAAACTGAAGCATTGAGTGGAAGGATGGATGAGGTGACGATCCCAATATTCACCCAAGAAACTGAAGAAATAATATTGGATATGTCATCCTCAACCGGACAGTCCTGTGTTCCCGATATACTCAAACATGGTATCGAGTTAGAACTTCTTCCATAATTGATAAATAACTTCATAATTTTAATAGTCAGCCGATAGCTGTTCCCGCTTTTTATATTCAGAGCATAACATTCGGATTATTGCTGATGATGAGTTCAAGTTAAATATGGCGCTCTTATGCAATTAATTAAAACCGAAGTATAAATGAATAACCGCCAACGTGGTGTTTACCTTACCTCAATAATATTAAATGCCATCATAATTCACCCAACTTTATCTTCAATATAAATTTTGAACTTCCTCCAACGAGATACAATTTGTCTAAATATATTACAAAAGCCTCCGTCATTATTATCATCGGTAATTCATTATTATTATTTTATTGATCACAATTCAAAGGGAAAATTCTGGTGAATATTATTTTGTTTATTCCCAAACGGGCATTTCTCATTGTCATCAAAACATAAAATGGATAGGGAATCCTCTGGGGAGTTACACTATACGCACTATCGGACACGATGAAATTCAATGTATTGTAAAAGATATCGATTCAGACAGGTACAAACATGAATATGAAAAAATTATAGAGAAAAAATGATGTCGGCCCATCGATCTCGAATCTAAATTAAACGGTGAGAGATAGGTTGGGGAGATGCGAGAACAAGTGGGTGAGAACGAGGTAGAAGCTGTTACACAGAGGAAGCTAAAAGCTCATAAATGAAAAAATATTGATGAGATTGTCGGCATGAAAATGAATTCTCCATCGAGAAAAAAAAATTTGGATTGAAATATATCTCATAAAAATCGAGGCATGATCAATGTATGTAAACTACCTATCAAACATCTGTCTGACCATATCGCAACATCAGTCACTTACTCCACGAAATTTTTATTTCCACTGCCAACGAAATTTTTTCACACTGTATTTTCACCTTGTTTTTCTCATCCGCGGAAGTTCTAAGCTTAAGGTGTCATAAAATGTGTAAAAACGGCCATCAGAATATATATATTTGGGATGAAATAAAAAAAAAAGGAAACACATCCTATGTACACATATATATTTATTATATATGTATATGCTTTGTCTGATAACAGGAGTCTCAATAAACTTCCACAGCTATGAGTGAATCTCTTTTTGTTATATTGATATTGGTATTAACCAACGAAACAATAAGACCAGTTACAGTATTAAGGTGTAGGATTGTAAACTCCAACTTTTGAAATGCAAGGTGATATTGAAATCGACTTAGCTACACTTGAGTATGAGAAGATTCACAAAAGCAGATAGAGACATCAATTCAGCCTGCGAATGCGTCATACTGTATTCCTTGAAAAAAAAAAGTGCTCAATCATACTTTATTCTCGACATTTGTCAAAATATTTATGCTATTTTTGCCTTGTCAAGTTCTTCAGCAAGGAGTTTGTAATATAATAAAACAACAAGAAAATTCACGGAGTACACAATTTTTTTTTTTCTTATTTTCTTTGTACCGATTTTTCGTATATCACAATAAAATTATTGGGTCTGTTATAACTATGCAATCGTAATAACTTTTGAAATTAAAGTATTGTAATTTCATAGCATGGGCCAGAATTATGTCACGAATCTTAGGCGAACATTTGCACGACAATTACTTTGAAGCTTTTTGTGTTCAACTCCAACTCTATCTCCATATCGTTAATTTTCATAAAGTAGATGAAAAACATCGCTTTCCTGCATTGAGCTATAAAATTCTGATGATTTTAGACTGGAGTTACGTGCTGGCGAATAAAAGCTGATAGTTCGTCCTTCTCAATCTCATTTTCTCTCTACCTCTTTCTTCCTCTTTCTTCATTTCTCCCTCTTCCCTCTGACTCTCTTCAGCCCATTCTCTCTTACGTTATTCGCGTTTGTGTTCACTCATACATACTCATATGTACAATCAGATACATTCATACATATCTATGCTGTATATTTATATATATACAGACATAGAGACAGTCAGACAGGCAAAATGAGTTTGTTCACGTTCTGAACGTGAGAATCGGATGAGAACCGATTCTGGAATTCCACCTCGACGAGATGCGGGGTAATTCACAAAGGACGACGATGAGAAATCATAAATTTATATCGCAGCTTGTGCGGCAATAAACGCCAATGACAATGAGAAGTAGAGAGAGAAAGAGAAAGGGAGGAGAAGAAGAAAAAAGAAAAAGTGGTAAGGAAAAACGCACACAAACAGTTTTATTCCCTGGACGCGATCATTGTTATATCCTTAGCACGTCTCGTAGTGTATATCTGCTGCTATACGTACGTGTGAGTGTGTTGAGGTTTGTGTGAAATTTCTCATACATAGGAGATAGATAAGCTCAAAAGCCCTACTTTTTCTTCACTTTCTTATAGTCGGACACAGGAGTTTTTCTCATCCAAATCATACTTCCTCTCTCGCGGACAATCGGATTTAGTTCCATTCGCTGTGAACGCAACCGAAGAAATAAGATAAACAAAAGAAAAAGCGAAGCAAAGAATGAAATATGCTGTGGAAAAATAAATAAGTAAATAAATGAATAAAACAGCCCAGGAACGAATATAATAGCGTAGAAGGGATTCTTTTTCTGTTTTTTTCATGAAACAAGGAACGAAGAGGAGATCGGTTCCGAACGTATGCCCTGAAATATTTAGAACTCACTCTACATTGAAAATTCGATTGGTTTACCTATATATATGTGTGCAGAGAAATTGGATGTACATAAATGAATGAATATACGGTGACGGTGGAAGTTCAATCACGGATTCCTTTCCTTTTTATTGGGGCCTATTTATCCGAATGAAGACTTATGAAAAACTGAAATAAAAAGCACAGATATCCATCGACTATACTTCCACTCAATCATTTACTCTCCATAAGACGTGAGTCAATATTGGGATGATACCGATTTTCTTCGTATTCATTCGAAAGTGCGAAATATTTTTTATTCGCTGAATACGGGGGAAATCACTCATTCCTCTTCAGTCACACAATAAAAATACAATGGAATGCGTCAGAACATCACATGAATAGCCTTTCAATTTTCATTTTCTCACCAATTCAATGAGAGAAAAGTTGCAAATAGCTAAGACGAAATCGAGAAAGGATAAAATCTGGGTTGACTGAATGACTTGAATGAGCCTCGCATCTATATGCACGTTGGATGTGTGTATGGGGATTTACTCACTGGTGCACTGGTAGCCGAGAAAATAGAGACAGGCATCGATTTTATTGCTGCACTTGCTCAATTTTTATTTTAGTATATTTTTCCAAAACCTCGATTGTTCAATAGTTCCACTTGTTTTATCGTCACTTAAACTTCCACGTGGTTTATCAATTCAGCACATACGATTGCAAGCCAATGACATTCTACAAACAAATGGAAACAAAATAATAATCCGCGGCACGTCACATATTCCGTAGTTATTATTTTGGCTTCTAATGTTTTTTCATTTGGTCATTTGTTGTTTTATCACTGTACAAGTTTTGTCTGTTAGATTGGTTTAATACTTTGTGTATATGTATGTGTGTTTATTTGTGTGTACATAACGGTTGTTATGAACACATAATTGTTGACATTTTATCAACAGCCAAGTCAAACAAATATCGGTGAAAGGATTATTAATACTGACAGTAATTGTTTACATCGGTTGATAATACAAAGTAAGAGTTATGTGCACGGTGTTCGTTAGGCTGTTAACTTTCCCATTTTCCAATAAAGTCTGTATTTTATTCTATTTGTTTTCCAAACCATTTATTGCACGAATGACTGGTTGTATATGTTTCTTTCTTTATACTGTTATTAGATGAAATTTCATGCGGAAGTCCATAATAAACATAACATCTTTTCAATTTTTCGATTGGCGACGCAATTCACAAAAATGACTCAGTGCAGACAATATTTAATATTAACATGTGGCAATGCATGTGACAGATCGTTCTCTAATGAGACTCTGGGAATATTACATCAATAATTATTTTTTTTTTCATTCCGTGAAATAACTTTGCGGCATCCATTTCCTTATTATGACCGATATATCATACAGATACATAAAAATCAAATGTTTACTTATACATAATCGTATATTATAAGAAATTGAAAATAGAATACGAGGCATAAAAACTTTCACATGTAGATGTAAACAATTACTGAATTTGTCATCAGAAAGCTTCTTACGTAGAAAATAGCACAAAAACGTTAAAGCACAAAGTTAGTGAAGGCAAAACCACAAAAGGACAGTTATAATTGCTATGTTTTTATGTGTAGATATACACAATTGTAGTCAATCGTATATGAGAATAATAACAAGATTACGCGGTGGGAAAACGACGATGAACTCAACGCGACTGGTCGCGGCAGACTAGTCAGCGGCACGCAAATTTTGACAAGTTCTACCGCTCCTGAGTGTCTCACTCACTCTCACTGTACAATCCAACACCAAGCAGCAAACGTTATCGCACAAGTCCGGACACGCGCGCGGTTGCTCGCGCCCGCGCATTAAAGCACCGGTAGAAACAACGAACCCGTACCCAGTGGGGGATGACGACGTATACCTTGTGTATATGGTATACAGTATGTATATAGGCGATGGTGCGCACGAACGATACAAGAATGGAAGTAAAGACGAAAGAGCGAGAAAAAGGATCCCTGTAGCTCTCTTGTATTGGTGAGAACTGGCTGCTGCAGTTGAGAAGGGTTAGAAAAAGGTACATATATATAGTATATAACAGAAGACTAGACATTCACACGCGTTACAAAAGCTTGAGAGCTAGTACAATAGTGGGATGAAGGGGGAAACGTTGCATGGTGAATGTATAGATGGACTAGAACGTAATTTGATACTACCAGAAAATTTTTCGCGGCGTGCAACATCAGAATATTTTTGCATAAGATAGTTACACGTATATGAATATGAGATAAGCTCATTTTTCTGACTATCCTCTGTACTTCCTATCGTCTATGCACGCATACAACTAGTGGTCTACTTTATGTTCTCCAATATCTGCGGAAAGATAACCAAATCACTCCGTACTAAATTCTAACAAAACATTGGTTACGGAATATATACAGACGAGAAAGATGAATCCGAAATTTTGTGAATGTTTGAAAATATTTTATAGTATAAATTGTGACGAAGTGAGACACCTCGTGGCAATAATTATTGCTGCAAAAACATTGGCCGCCATTGATCATTCGTATTTAACATATTTTATGCATATCTATGTTATTAGTTAATTTAAAGGTAGGGATTTCTGGCTTGACGTATATTTTGGACCCCCCGCGACTAACGGCGAAAGACGGGAATGGGATTTCTGTTATTCGATCCGGGATTGGATTGAGATTTTCCCAAAGGATCGATCATCATCAGAATTGGTCGACGAGTTATTGTGAAGGATCTCTGGATAATAGATGGGACTATGCATTGATTCGCAATGGTCTATGATTCCGCATTTGGTGCGCCCTGCCTCCCTGCGGCTTCTATGTGAGTCAAGGTCATGAGCTATCCGGCCAATCAGTGACTATCGCACGAGGGAACATTAGGCGCGAACTAGGAATACCACGCGGTTGCCGGAGAATATCGCTTCACGGGCGGTCGCGGAACTATGATTAGTACTGTTATTTCGTTCGGACCGCGTGGCCTATGGATAATGGCAGAGTGACCACTCAACAAGTATGGATAGTGGTGACACGTGTCGAAATGTGCAATCAATCAGAGGGGAACAGCCAATCAAATCTTCCGGAGGACTGAATAAAGATGTCGGTGAAGATGGCGTGACTCCCGCCTAGGCACTGAAAGAGTGCGGCTGTGTGTGATATGCGAGCAGAGAAATTGTTGAGATAACTGTGTGTGAAGAATAGTATTGAAAGAAGTGTTACGTACTGACCATCCCTTTACCTTAACTCCCAAACTCATATACAATCACACTATTACAATAAACAAATAATCATTGATTCAAGTGTTCAATAAAATAAATATTCTATAGTTCATAAGATACGCCATATCCGGTTGAGCAATCGCTCGCCCGTCAAACTTCTAAAGTTGAAAATAAATGGAATTGTATCCATTTAGAATTGGCTAACCAAATAACGATCGAATTCACTTGAATTGAGAACTTCAGCACATTTTCTTACGTGAGAACGCCGCGAAGAAAAGAAATACATAAATTCAGCAAACGCCAAATTTTGCCCACACGTGTGAACACAGAACGTTCGCGAATTCACACAAATAGTTGACAAATATCCGTCCATCATTTACTTCCATCATCATTAAAATATATATAAATACCGATTCCCTCTCTCCAATAACCAGTCAGTAGTCACAGTCAGTAGTCACAGTCAGTGGTTCACAAACAGTCAGTAGTTCACAATCAATTCACAATCAGTTCACACTCAGTTCACAATCAGTTCACAAACAGACACAATCATTCAGTCACGATACCGATTCTTGACTTATCAATAGCGCTTGATAGATATCAACGTTGACCAAAGTTCTGTCAATCTAATACAAAAGCAAGTAAATCATACGAAAAAAACGAAATCTCAATTTAAAGTGGAATCTGTCGATTACCATTCACCTATGCAAATAATCTAAGTGTCAACTATAATCAATAAGTCAAGTGAAACTCAAATTCATCGAAAATAAATGAGTGAACTCAACCAGCATCCAAATCCTTCACCTGTGCATAACATGGGCATAACACACGATCCCCTGCCATTTTCAATACAAGAAACAACAACAATCATCAAGGATCAACGAAACAATCAATCAATCAAATAACCAAACAATCAAACTCTACTCCCAGAATCAAAAAGATCACATAAATATTCAATAAATAAAGCAACATTTAATCATCAATTGAAACTCCCGTCAAGACGTAACAGAAGTATCTGTAGTATAGATACCGGAGAGTAGCAATATTGGGAATATTGTGAGAGAAGAAACATTGAAAATAGTGATGAGTGAGAAATGTATGAAACTACTAGTCCAGTCAATTGGTGAATCAATCTGCAAAATTATAAGTAATATTCTGGCTAGTGCCATTCGTTAAAGGGTTATATTCTAAGCATAATTCCCAATTTGAGAAGTCCCCCGACACCAGGAAGCGCCACTATCGATAGAAACGC